>VXAA01006830.1:0-37966 GCA_013399115.1 Anseranas semipalmata | reverse complement strand
TTTTTTTTTTTTTTTTAGTGTATATCTTTTCTTTAAGTAAAGGTGCTCATCTGCATGTTAATAATTAGAAAATTACTGTCCACCTCTTTTTTCATTTCATTCTTAAATCCTGATGTGCTAGAGGCAGGGAGTGAGAATGTGCAAACACGCATATGTACTATGAGATCAACAATGCACAGGCATATCAAAAAGACAGGTCCTTGCCCATGAGGGGATTATAATCTAATTTATTATATGGGTTGCAGCAGCACATTACAAGCAAAAAAAAAAAAAGAAAAATCATTTTATAGGAAGGATCGGGAATGTAGCAGCAAACCCTGATCAAAAAAGGAGGGGTCCATGCTGATTTTCACATGCTTTGGATCAGCAAGCCACAACAGCTGAACACATTGTTGGCTATGTACACATTTTGTTTGCTCTCTAATTATTAATTTAGAAAGGACATTCAGTCAGGTGATAAATGTCCCTGGGAGCTGCCTGGAAAAAAAAAAAAAAAAGAGAGAGAAAGAAAGAAAAGAAAAAAGAAAGAAAGAAAATGAGGGATCTATGGAATGAGAGGGACAGAGTCCAGAAGGTTGTGTCCAGCAGACAGGGTACAGAGAGAAAAGGTAAGAGGGGAGCACAAGGAAGACAACAAGGATGAACGCATTAACAATGTCAAGGGTGAGGGACCACAGGGTGGGAAACAGTGCAAAGAAGCCCTTTAAGAGGAAGGCAGGAAGTTCAATATGAAAATAAAATGCAAAACTCAAAGAAGGAATTGTGTAACTGGGGAATCAAGCTATCCCTGCTCTTTCTTCATCCTTTTGCATATTGTGGATGACGACTAAGGGCTCAAAACCTTTGCATACCAATTAAACTGATTATAAAATAATAGCAACAATACAAGTATAGCAAAAGATTACTAAACTCAACTTGAATTTGCAAATTTTGATTCAGGTTTGGATTGAATTAATATGCATTTTTTTTATACAGATAAACTGTTCACTTTGGTCATCTCCCCCAATAAAAATGTGTCCAACAGTTGGTCAATGCTAATGTCTTTCAATAAAGGCTAATTAAGTAATGCTACGAGATTGGACAGAGCATAAACCAAGTCCCAAGCATGCCCTAGAGCCGATCTGAGAGGAAAAGAGAAAGGGCTCTTCCCTTATGAAGCTACAGGGGATTATTTCACATTCTGCAATCTTTAATAAGACTATCAATCAGACAGGAGGGATGTTTACCCATCTGTCTCCCAACACATCATACAAAGGCATTCATTCCCTGGACATAAACAAATAATTAATTGTTCTTTGAGCAAAGAGGAAGGTGAGACCCACCTAGACAACGTTTCAATCAAAACAGAAAGCACCAAGTCAAAAATACAACCCAAGGCAAGACAGGGGAGCAAACCAGACTAAATGGATGTATAAATGTTTGTATACAATAAAAGCTGGGATTGGAACAAAAGAATAAACTGTAGCAAGCCTAAAGTATAATCCAAGAGATTTTTCAGAGTTGCTAATGGGACAGATACAGAAATTGTAACTGGCACCTTAACTTCTGCTGAACGTTATCATAGTAGGCAGAGCAATGAGTGGGAGCCAAGACTCCAGAAATCAGAGTTCTCTGTTGCTTCACACTACTTAAACTGAGAGATTAAAGGAAACTCCTAGCTTTCCTTAAAAACAACAACAACAACAAAAGTCTCTGTCCTTCTCAGTTGTAGATGAAAGCTTGGAAACACAAAGCAATTGCACGGTAAAGGCAAGTGAAATGAACTCAAACTTCTTATTTCAAAATACAAGATTACAAAATACAAAACTTCTTATTTCAAAATACAAGATTAGCTTAAAACTCTGAGGACTGATCTCTGTGGGGACAGTCTCCTGTTTTGTGAATGCTTAGGACTGTGGAAGAGGTGCTTAGAGGAGGGGAAAGGAAGGCTTCTTTCAGCACACCACCTAGACCAGGTGAAAAGGAGAAGAAAAGATGAAGAGGACAGACATGAGACAGATGTTTGTGATACTTGCAATTTCCTTCAACTTTGTTTTGGCTCTTTTCTGTATTTTCTTCTCCCTTCTACACAGCACTTTGCAAACCCTGCATGAGATCATACCCCCCCAAAGGATTTGTAATAGCTTATACCTATATGTGTATGTGATATTGCACATTGTGTCACTATTCAGAAGCCTCTACATGCATTTTATTCAATACCATACTAATTCTATAGTAACTTAAGCAAAGATTGTCTTGTTATTGAACTTGTTATTGTTACTATTTGACTTTGCTGAAGGTGGAATCTTTGAAACTTTAATTTACAGAGCAAAATATGAAGAAGAAAAGCATGATTTTTTTAAGCAAAAATGTCTTGGCATGGGTTAGAAGTGATGCAGCTATTGAGCTTTGTAATGTAAGCTCTGCTACTTCAGAAAGCAAAGAAGAGTGTTCATTAGTGGAGTATTCCATGTTACACTAGGAAAACATATTTGAGACTCAGACTGAGTTATTTTACTATTGAGTTCAATTTTGTTACTGATGTGTACTTTTTAACAGTTCTGACGTTAACATCTTCATGTATCCATGGGCAAATCACTGGTTCTCATCCTGAACTGACAAACCATTATTTAAATCATCTTTATTCAAACATTAAGAAATCTTGTTTATTCCCATAAACCTATAAACAGCAGTAGAGCTATTCATAATAACAAAGTGGAACAGAGATGTCAATGGAGGCATGCACTCAGAGGGAATGCAGCTCTGGGTCCATGCAAGCTTAATATAGAGTCATTGCAATAACAGAAGATAGTCATGGCAGTCTAAGGAAATCAGCAAGACAAGCTATTGGGAGAAGTAATATCTTTTGTTAGACCAGTTGATATGGTTAGAAAAAATGATAAAGCTTTCAGGCACACAAGCTCTCCTTCTTGTCCTGCCCTCCCCCTGCAAATATATCAGTCAGTCTAATAAAAGATATTGCAACTCCTTACATCCCTTGCTTCATTTAAGGAGAGATGAACTTCTGATCGGGTGAGAAAATGTGACAAGCAGGATTGGCCATGCATGCAAACTGGATCCTGAATTATTGAAAGGCAGCCATGTGTCTGTTACCCTAGCAAACAGAGATGAACAATAAGAGAGGAAGTCCAGGGAGCAGTGTCTATGACCATACGTGTTTCACCCCAAGTGTCTGTCTTTCATTTGTATCCATGTTTATTAATGGCTTAATGAAAAAGACATTCTGCATACTTAGTCTCACATACACTGCCTCTGTGTTTGGGCTCACTCCCGTTTGCTTTCTGCTGCCTGTCATTCAAATCAGCTTTAGCAACAGCTAAGGAAAATGTAATGGAGATTCAGCCAGGATTTGGCTCGTGTTCCTGCCCATGTCTCTGGACTAGACCTCAAGATGATGTAAACTGATGGAGACCCACTGAACTCACAGAGTTCTGCTGACTTATGCCAGCAAAGCATCCAACTTGTTTACTTATTAGCAGTTTATGTCTTACATGATGAATTGTTCCTGTACCAACAGTTAATAAAAGATGTATTTATGTAAACAAGAGAGAGAGAGAGCATGCTCTCCAATGTTATGCCAGGCTGGAGTTCATTTAGAAAGGATTTTTTCTCCACAAAATATATCGGTTGAAAGGCAGACAGACAGATGTCATGTTTCTTTTGAAATATCGGGGCTTCAGTTAAACGCAAAACCACAAAAGCTCTATTTTTTTTTAACAACAAATGTAAACTTGTTATAAAAACAGAATTTCCATTTGGTGACACAGTTGTTTTTTAGGTTCTGCTGGAAAGCATTCTGCCTGAAGAAAGTCTTGGATTCCCAAAGGCATTTCTGTTGTGTTTTATTTTTCCCAAAAAATGTGTCAGTTCACCTAATAAAAGAGATTTTCCAGCCTAAAAACCTTGCCTCACTTACACCTTGAAACATTAATACCATGTCTACAACAGCCTATATCCGCTATTCATTAATGCTGGCTTACCATCTTCAGATATGTGAGAATTACATATGTGTTGCGAATGCATGAGAACATGCAAGACCAGCATGTGTTCCTCCCCAAAAGGGAAACTATGAATCAATCACAATATACAGCTGCAACATAACAATAGCTATTGTCCTTTCATTTTCTGTGACAGCTGGAACACAGACACTGAACAGCAGGACAATGGGGTTGTGTCAACATGCAAAAGGACTTTAGAGTGCTTACAGATATGAGTCATCTGTCTGCTATTGAACACTAAACCTTTGGCATTACAAGACTTTCTTGGTGGTTTGGTTCTCTTTATTTTTGTCTTAATTACTTCTCCCCATCACTTCAGATGATATGAATGGAATGTATTCAAAACTTGCAGAAATAAAAGGGTTCTCTCAGGACTGGGGAGAATGGTCAAATTTCACCAGGCATTCTCATTTGACTTAATAATTCTTGCTCCATGACATACAGACACAAGACCCCACACTCAAATGTAAAACCTACTAGCATTACAAACGAGAAAAATGTTGCCAACATACAGCAGAAGAAAAACCTTTGGGCTTTGTTATAGGTACATACAATTGCACAAGTACCTGCCCCAGCTAGTGCTTTCCAACATGTTTAGTTTGACCTCTTCTATATTTTCATTAATACTCTCTGCTGATGGTTATTCTGCAGTGCCCCCTTTCTTCCTTTCCTAGGCACTTTTCCATTATTGTCTTTTAACAGAACATCTTGTGTCATTTCTCATCATGAAACGAATATTCTTCTCCTTTCCCTTGTCTTTTGGGCCTTGAATGAGAAAGTGTCACCCTACTTTTTTTCTCCACTGTTACTTGAGGTGCACAGCCATCTCTAAATGCAGTTTAAGATCACCTATTCTGTATTTGGTAACAATCTGGCAGAATCTGGCACACTACACTGGGGTGAGGTCATTTGGTAGAGAAGGGACTGCCTATAGGGATCTGTGGCTGTCTTGTTTGTTATTAATCTGTTCCTCCCAGGAACTCTTCTGCTGTTTTAGCTTTTTATCTAACAAATATTTTGAGTACCATTCCATTTCTGGAGATATTATTTGCTTCATTGTCCTAAATAGTGGTGTTACAATCTCAGAATGATTCATAGGGCTGGCAAGTGAGATTGTGCTTTCATTTGGAAGTTGTGTCTCATTGCTTGTTAGAGAAAGCGCATATACCTCTTTGTGGGCTTAATGGTGGTTAGGAACATTTGCAACACTGGTCAAATTGGCACCAAAGTGCAATGTCCTTTCCCATATGTTGATAATTCTCCCTCCCACCCATTCACCTTGTATACTGCTCATCTGTCTTATTCAGCTAACAAACTCAAAGCACCTCCTGCCCTGATCATGACCCTTTGTATTTAAGTCATTACAGCACGGCACTTGGAACACACTGGGGATATGGTGAAAGCTGATCACGCAAGAAATACAGCAATCCTTCTGCAGCCAACTCTGTCTAGGTCCCCATTCGACTTTTATTTGAGTCCCTGCCATGGGAAGTATTGAACTGGACTAATGCACAGCAGAAAGTAAATGCATATTGGAGAACTGCTCAAGTTTTACCTAGCCACATATTAAATGATCTTGAATTTGGGGCAGAGATGGGCAAGGGAAGAAAACAAAGCAGAAAATGATCTGTCTGACGCGGCTTTGGAATTGAGCCCGAACAGCCCAATCTCCATGCTTATGTATGTGCGTTGTGGAGGGAGAGGGGAGTGCACAAAGGGTGGGGAAGCCAGACAAGGGGAATATATCTGTATGAGCTAATCTGTTTCTTGCTTTTCTCCTCCCCTCCCCATCTCCTTTTTTCTGCCTGGCTCTCCTGGGGGATGACTCACACCTGCTCTGCCCTGATACTACCATTTCCCATCAGAAGCACACAGTCACTCTGATGTCACCCAAGCTGTTCTGTGCTAGATCCCTGCATTGCTTACATCTGCTCTTTGGTGTGCAGGATTCAAACACACAGACAAATGCTGCAATGGAGAGCATGCCCGTAACTAAGCAGAGACTCCTGAAATCCAGCTACCCGCCTATGACATGCTGATGTCTCGATGGCATCTGAGTGCTTCAGCCTCCTGGGAACTCCATTTCACAGCAGGTCATTGAATCTTCTCTTTGTCAGAGAGATGGTCTTTATGAGAACCCCCGCCAAAATGTTCACCAGTTGACATCAGGTCCTCAGATAAACTAATGACTTTTCAAATCCAAAGGTCTGAGTCATTTCATCTCTATCTGACCTTATTCCACCTACACCTCCTGCCTTAGCTAAAACTTACTTTCTCACCTGTGTATAAACAATCACCATGGCATTCTCTAATACTTTCTACTCTGATTCCCAAACTTTGAAAACACTAATGAATGAAAAATCAGGACCTCATCACAGTGATGGCCACCATTATTTTAATTTACATTTTAGAAAACCAAAAGCATAGAGATAATCAGCAACTTTCCCAAAGCTATTTAAGAATTTAAAGACAGAAAATTGGAAAAGAACGGGGCAACATGACTTTCAGTTCTGTATTTGAGAGCCAAGACCGTTTTTTCAATGCAGTCAAAAGGATGTGCCGGCTTTTTACATCAGTTAGCTGAGCGAAGTTTTACATCTCAGAGTTTCTCTGAGAGTTTCAGGTTCTGGTGAGCCTGTATACTTTAGGGACAGTCAGTGATACTAACTGAAGTTGACCTCCTCTATGGCTCAAAGCAAGGCTATGGACTGAACCAAAGCTCAGGAAACTTTTGAGAGTTCTGGGTCCCTAAGTGCACTGAAATATTGCCCAGGAAATGCTGCATATTATTCTGAATGTGACTAAGAAGGTTTTATTCACCCTTACTATCTTGTCATTTATTTTCCTTCTTTGATGGGTACACCAGAAATACACATCAGGGTAGTATCCAGTGCTCCTTACAAACATTTCAAAGGCAGGAAGCATGGTTTGACTATTAGCTGTCAGAAACAAGTTCTCTCTGTGCGTAGATACTGTACTTATCCAGCACATACCTCTAAGCAGACAGCTAGAATTATCTGAAGAATATGACAAATGAAGGCGTGACATTTTCCCTGCCTAGGAAGATGTTTTCCTTCAGATGTGATCCCTGTACTGCACTCTGACAGTTGCAAGCTTAAGGTTGATCTCTGGGAGAAGCCAGATCAGAGACGTGAGCCTTTCACCGTGGCAGCTAAAGCCTCTGAAAGAGACTTGCTGGGAACGTGAGTGTCCTCTTCAGTCACAGCTGTCATGCCAGCTCTTAGGGAAAGCGGTGGGCAAGCCAGCTGCCCACCAGAGCACATATGACCTGATTTTTGGAAGTGCTGTGGACCTTTATTGACATGAACCCAGACTTGCAAACAATCAGGAGTAAAAAGAATTTCCTTTCTCCTTAACATGAGAGAAGCAGCCATCCTTTTACAATTAAAATAATCGTGAGCATATGTCTGACTGCTTGCATAAGGCAGTAAAACTACATCCACAGTTGTATTTCACTCTCGTTTTCTCTGGGAAATGTGATACTGAAATAGTGCCTTGGCTTTTCCCAGTGATAATTTCCCTGTTCTCTTATAGGAGGGAAGGAATAACAAAAAGAGTCCAGCACAGGTTTCTAAGCGGGCTTTTATATTTATATATAGAGAAGGATGCATACGCTTCTTTCTACAGATTTTTCTCTCTGTTGGTTCATTCATTCATTGTTCCAGATGTCACTGGAAGTCACAATAAAAGGCCTGTTTTATATATACTCCAGAGCTTTTCTGCAATTCACTAGTCCCTCTGGATTTATGCTCTGCCTTCTTGCCTGCCTCTCCGGGATGTCTATCTTCCTCTTCCTACCAATTTGTTCAAGATGTCATCTACCTATTACCAGAGCTTTCTGTCCCATACTTTGTTGCTTTTCATCAGCTTCTGCTTCAGGTTTCACTCTAGTATTGATCAGCAGAAGCACTGAGGACTACAAAATCTGCCCGATCCCTCCAGTTTGATAGTGACCACAGTTAGCAGGCAGTCTTGCAGCCCCATGTGCCCAGCTGCCTCAAAACATGGTGCAGAAGCAGTCAGGCAGCACCTCTCAGTGAGTAGTTGGCTTGTGATTGCAGAGAGGGAATGTGGCAGTTGGGAGGTTATTTAACCTTTGTAGTCCTGGTTTCCAACCCTTGTCCAGACAATTTAGTTCTGGATCAGCTTTTATCCTGTTCCTGGGTTATGAGAGCCTGAGATATGCAGGCTATATCTCAGTGAAGAGATACAAAGCCATAGGACCATGCCTGGCACTACCAGCATGTAGCATGTTGGGATGAACAAGCACTGGCCACATCGACACTCAGATGACCCCATGAAAATCTGGTGGACTCCCTAAAGCCCTCCCACACCACCTGGGACCTCTTGTCCACACTTTGACGATAAGCAGCATGGACTTGAGCTGCCCTTGCATCTGCCCTTGCAGTCCACAATAACTGGGGCCTGCTGAGAAGCATCCCAATCTGCTTCTCTGCTTTGATGCCGACCACTTAATGCCATCCAAGGCCCCTGGGACAGATGGAGGCTACCAATGCAAGTCTGGATTACCACAGGCAACTTGCTGTGTGCTGGAGTGTGCTTCACAGCACAGGGCATCACCCGTGTATCTCCCCTGCCTCTCACCCTCTAGCCCCCTTATGTAGAAGTCTAGGAGGTGCTGTTCTGTTTTGCTGTGACACTGAAACTCTGCTGTCCAGTGGCAAGAAGGGACCTCCACTGCCTCCTCTGACATTGCCAGGTTTTACCACCTACCTGCTGCACCCACACACACTCACAGTCCCTCTATACTTCTAATAAAATGTGATTGATTAACATTTAAATGCCTCTATTGACCTGCACTTATACTGATCAATATTTTCAAGAAACCCAAAGCTCCAGCTCACTGAAGATGGAGCCTGGTCTCTGACAAGTGATTTCTTATGTTGTACCGTATCTTCCTTGGATCAACACCTTCAGCTAACATCCCTGTGGCTTCAGTGGAGAGCAGGGCTGCATCTGCTCCATCTTTGAGGACATGAGTAACTAGTTTCTTTTGGAAAACCAGGAATGAAAGAATTTGTTCAGAAAGCACAGAGAGAAAAGTTGAGTGTTCTTAGATTTGTCAGGGATGAAGAAGGAAACAACATATTTCCAGCTGGATAAAAAAAAAAAAAAGTATTTAATTGGAAAGTTTAGTGCTTTCTCCTGAGTAATTGTCTCATTCTGGTCTTATAGGGCTAACAGAGACGGGAGCTCTGCTACCTGGTTCGCAGGATGTGTTCATGTCATCTGAAGACCCTGTGCTTTCTGGCAATCCATGCCTGAAATTTCCCCTTGCAAATCCACAAATTTTTGGTATCATCTTTCGTACCTGTTAACCTTTTAGATCACCATTCACCTCCCTTTGCAGGCTGCTAATTCTGTCAGCTAGCAGCTACACTCAGATGATTCTTCCAGTAGGATTCACGGGACAAAAGTAAGAGAACACATTGTACCAAATGCGTACACATGGCCCTTACCATTCAAAACTGATTCTTTAGTATACATCTCTTCTGGAAGTTTTACTCCAGAGACTGGCAGCCTGAAATGGTTGAAAAAGTTAGGACTCACCAGGAGATGAGCAAAGCAGAAAATGCAGACAACCCTCAGACTACTATGGAAACCCATAGCCTGCCCACGTCTTGGAGACTGCAGGTCTGGCCTCCCCATCTCAGGAGGGGACACGGCAGAGCTGGGAGAGGCTCAAAGACAATGAGGATATATGGAAAAACTCACATACCAAGGAAGAATAAGTCATCTAGCACTCTTCAGCCTCGAAATGAGATAGGATGAGATAGGAATATAAAGCAGCAAGTGCCATGAAGATGGTGGGCACACATTGGCTGTTACCTGTTTTTCTGGAACAAGAACCTTGAGTACACCAAATTAAGCTAGTAGAAGTTGGTTCAAAGCAGACAAAGGAGGTATTGTTTCCCACAATACACAGCTGAACTGGGGAGCTCCTTGCCACGAGGCATTGCTATGAACTTAGGTAGATTCAGAGGGAGGTTGGACAAGCTGAAGAATAAAGAAATTCAGATGTAACAAAACAACTCCTGGTTCAGGACGTCCCTCAGTTGGAAACAGAGTTGGAAGCATACACAGAGGAAGTATTACACATACTTTGTTCTGACACGCTTTTCTAGGCATCCACTTTTGGCCAACAGCAGAGACTGCATACTGGGCCAGTTAAAACATTGCTCTGACCCCGTACTGTTGCTCTTTTTTTAAAAAAGTAAAAAATAAAAAGCTTCATTTTGCTGGAAAGGAAGAGGATAAGCATCCATATCACAGAAAAAGCACATGCTTTTAATTGGAGAAACTTTAGTTACAGCTCCACAGGAGAAACCAGGACCTGGAAGCATGTGGAAAGAAATCTACAGCTCGATAGAAGAATCCCTGGAGCTAGGAAAGCCAGTCTGTGATAAAACCCTTGGGTGCTCCATGTTTTGGTACTTCTGAGGGACTGAAAGGAGAGTGGTTCAGTAGTGTTTGCATTGCATTTGCATTGTATTAATTTCATACATCTGTCTTCCTCTGGTGGCCTGTCTGGGTCAAGTATAGGAATTTTCCCCCCACTTTGATACCTGACTCATCTTTAGGATGAGAGAAGCATGAACACTGCCTGCAACTAGTGAGCCGGTGCAGGCAAGGCATGCTGGCGTTCCCACTGGCACTGCATTTTCTCAGTTACCTGGCTGTTTTCCACGCGTGCTCTCAAGGTTAAACCAATCTCTGCATTCAGGAATAGGGAATGTTTTCCACTGGTCAGACTGCTGAAAACAAGTTTGTATGGGGTTTTGGTTTCTTTCACATAAGTTTCCTTTAAGTGTTTTTGTTTTGTTTGAGTGGTTGCTTTTTTAAACAAATACCTTACTATATCAGCGACGTAGCATATTAACGGTGGTGACCTGTCTCCTCTGTCCTCTTCTATGGAACATTTTAGCAAGCTTTTGGTCTCATGATAGGTCATAAGTTTGTTGTAAGTGCATAGGGATTTATATCATCATTGTGAGAGGAATGGGTGTTTTGTCAAATCTTCTGAACTAGACCCTTAAAGCATGGTGGTCCTATCCTAGGCATGTTGCTGGGAGCACAGACACCCTTCTTGCATCCAGGGACAGCCTCTTTGTGTCACCATGGAGGCACGGTGATGGTGTACAATGGAGAATTTTGCTGTACGCTGTTGTAGCGATATTTCAGGGACTCGTGGACTTATGCTGGCAGGGGAAGAGCAGGTTTCTGTGGGTGTCCTGAGCTTGTCCTTCAGAACAGGACAGAAAGGTTTTGGTTTGCATCCACGCTCATGGGTTTCACACTCAGTTCCTTTATTGTGCCTGTTGTCCAACATGGAAACTAGCACTCCTCCATCTCTTCCAGAGGTCTCAGGATAACTCATGAATGCTTTGTATCTACTTGCAAGGTTCAGAATGGAAAAGTTAATTTGTGAAGCTAAGTGCTATCAGAAGTAAAGATCTTTTCTTCAAATTTTTGTCTTACAACCCCCTAATATCTTTGGTCCTTGCAGAAGCCCCTGCTGCTTGCTGGAGGTTGGGCATGACTTGATACAACCACAACTGGAGACATCCTGACCTAAATTTGGCTGAAGTGGGCAAGCTTTGCAGTACTTGCCCAGGGTATGAGCCTGCCCATTCATCACAGCTCTCTCTCATCTGCTGTCAGTGGTGAAGGCCACCCAGCCCCATTCCTCTCCTATTTACGTACAGCAGGTCAGGATCAAAATGCTCGGTGTTCCTACATCCTCTCATTTGTAACCCAAGTCTCAAAACCTTCTTTTATGTTGATGAAGGAGGCTATAACCAGAAATGGAGAAAAGAGAAACCTTTTTTAAATCTGTAAAGCCAAAGTCCTCTCCCCCCTTTGCTGAGAACAGAGGCAGCACACACTGACTTTATAGATTCCTCTAATCAACGACAAACCTCATTCCAGGAGCTGTGCTTGGCATCTACCTCATGCTCCTTTCCAGCCACTAGGCTTCCCTCCTTTCCCTTTGATTTTTCCATTATCTCCTGTGTATTCTGCATGCTCTGGCCACTCCTTCAATTGAAGGCCATTACTTTGCTGAGATTCAAACAGGCTGCCACCTTTCATCAATAACAATTTCCTTTTTTTCCCTCCAGAAAGAAATGCCTGAATAGCAGACAAAGGAAAGCACCTCTCACATAAAAGTGGAGCAGAACTAACGTATTTACTGTATTTGCCTATTTTATTATTCCTTGGAGATGTATTAGCTTAACAGGTTTATTTATGGTACGTGAAAAGTTAAATATTTCTTTGTCCTTGGGATTTACATAAACTGGTGCAGTGTGAGATTCTGGGGTTTTTAATGAGGTATTTGTCAAAATACTCTCACTGGTAGATTTTTTTAATACCCTTGAGACCATAAAGAATCATTTTACTACAATACTCTGCTTCTATTGGAGCCTGTGTGAGTGGCTTGTAATATCCTGCAGATGTATTCCCTCTAGACTGTTGACTTCTCTTTGGAGCAGTAAAGGAGAAAGAAGCAGAGCCTGGAGGATGCATTGCAGACCCTCCCCTGAGCCAGGACAGAGTGGGGCAGCAGGAGCAGGAGCTCCATGCATCCTGCATGGCTCCTTGGTGGGGACCCCAGGGATGCTGCAGAGCCCGCCCAGCAGTCACAGACCGCCACGCCTGGGGTTAAGACACTCAACAAGGTTCACCCAAGCTGTTAGCATAAAATCCTCCAGTCCAGGGTGTCTCCTCCCCCTGCTCTCTTCCTTAGCAGAGTGAAGAGAAGCAGCTTAATGTCAAAAAAGATCTGGGGGAAAATGGTAGCATATGATACCGCTCTGAGTAAAGAGTGGTCAACGTGTGATGCCCCAGGCTCTCAGCATCCAGGGCAGCCCTTATCTTTACTCTAAGGATACTGTCCATAAGAGCTGGGCTTTACCATGAGGGTTTTACCACAGGAGTTGGGTCCAACCCACCACTTCTGTGGATTTCAATGTCAGCCCCAAGCAGCACAGGCCAATACAAAGGGTGTATTTGATGATGGAGGATGTGTTTGGTGAACCCCAATAAACACTGATGTGGTCAGTATTCTGGTTACTCGGGGCATCCTTTCTCAGGACTGGCAATAACAGTGCTGTCTTAACCTGCTAACATGCTCAATGGCACCAGGCCCCTGGACTCCAGCATTTATTTATAGTGATGCTTATGGATTCAGGCCAAAAATACAAAGGGAACAGAGCAGAGAGCCCAAGTCCTGGTGCTCACAGCCTGACAGAGGGGTGACCAAGCTGGGCTTTGCAGGCAGCAGAGGCCCCTCCTTGGCCACAGGACAAGATGGACAAGTGAGAAGGAAGCTTGTTCCAGACAGAGGGAGCAGGCTCTGTCCTGAGTCTCCAGGCAGAAGGGAGGGGAAAACAGAAGGAAAATGGGAGTGGGTTATGTAAGCCATGCAGATCCCTCCATTTAAGGACACAGATGGAGACAGAGAGGAGACAATTATATAACAACGTTATTTACAGGTCTGACAAAATTCTTTGCAACTTCCACATTTCCTTTATTGTGCAAAGCAAGCCAGAAGGGGAGTGAAAATTAGAGCTAGTTAAGGATACCTTCATTAATGTATTTTTATTTCAGTAATTCTTTTGCAAATTAGAAAGCACTGAAAGTTCCTTAAAAAGGAGAAGAAAAAAAAAAAAAGAAAAGCACACAGGAAAAAAAGCTGCACCAGAAAAGAAACTAATCCCTATTTATCAACTTAGTGGAATGAATCAATATTTACTTCAAAACATGCTAACAATATATATAAACACATCCTCATTCTTCCCCCATCTGTGTGGGTGTTGATTTCCGGCTGTGGCTCACTAAGCACAACCTGGATAGCACTTAACTCCTGTTGATCCTGGGAAGAGATAAAGCTGCTCAGCTTACGCCACAAGTCAGCACCGAATCATATGAAATCCCCATGCGCTGGCAACTGCTACAGAAGCATGAGGTGCAGGTTCATTCTAATATGAAGAGCCATACATACAGAAAAAGGCCCCTCAGGCCGGGGAAATGGTTGGGATGGGTAGTTCCTTTTCAGGTCTTTTTTTTCAATTGTATGTAGAGCAATCACCATAGAGGATGGTGACAGAGTCAGGGCTGTGCTAAGGTTATTACTTCAGCAAGGTTTCTTTGCCATATATCTATGTCTTCCTTTCTAGCAAACTGATCAAGAGCCCATTAGAGATGGTCAGTCCTTCCATTGACTTTAACATGCTTTCAATCAAGACCCACCGGGTAAATACTATAAAGTATTAACTAATTCTGTTCGCCCTCAATTCTCATTGAAATGCCAACAGTCAACATCTCCAGAGTGGCTCTAGATCCACTATGACAGGCAACGAGTAATTTACTTGTTTTTCAGGTGACAATTCCAAGGTCATCTGAATCATACATGACTGGATGTCCATCTCTATAGGCACAAATGCCTCCTTATCCTCATGTTGGCCAGAGAGGCATGATTGATCAGCAATGTCGCACACAGTGATAAACAATAACAACAACAAAAATTGGGTGCAATATTATAGAGTAAGCTTTCTATTTACTGTAGGGCTGTTACAGCTCCTAAAATATTCATTCAGTTTTTAATAGGTTATCTGTTAAGCTAAAGAAAAAATGAGTACAGTTCTCCGAAACTAAATAAACACTCTTGCTGAATGGAAGCTTTAAATTTCAGAGTACATAGATAGCTTTAAAAGCTGAAGTGTACCCATTCATTATTTATAACCACTTATAAATTTTAAGTAATCTGCTAAGAGTTATTACCTAACACTTGCTTTTCAGTGTCCAAAACATACTTACTGCATGTAGACAGTTAGTGAGATTTTCAGTGAGGCGAAGGAATGAAACTGCCCTCTAAGTGGGCTCAGCAGTCCTGAGCATCACGGCTCCTGCTGGCCATCCCTCTAGCGGAGGTATGGTGCTTCTCACAATGCTCAGTCCCCTCCCACCTGGAGGGGATGATGCCTGGAAGTGGGACAGATCTAAGCTATCCCCTAGTATATCTGTTGTAGACAACAGAGATGAAAAAAGCATCTCTTGAGGGTAATTCACCCTCTCCTAGAAGAAATGTGGAGAATTAGTTAGGGTGGGCTCCCCCATCTCTTTCTGTTGATTCTAAGGGAAGCCTAGATGGCTCATTTAGGTGGCTTTAGGTGGCTGAAGTTAGGTAAGATTTGTCCATTTATTGTCCACTCAAAGTGGCATTCTTGGCAAAGACAAATGCAAAAGGACTACAGCACAAAGGGCTTCCAAAAACCTATATGGTAGGGATGGATTACTAGGATGGCATTTAGTCACAGGTACTAAAGATCTCAGCCTACGTGCTTCACCCTGGCCAAAGCACAAGCTGCATTGATCGAGACAAAGGACTACAGCCCTGGACCTGGGCTTCTGCAGATTCTTCCAGTCTTCTTTACATTTCACTCACTTCCTCAGCTGAGGGCCAGTGCTGACATTGCCAGATAGATGTTCTTTGTTCGAGGGGGAAGATGAAGCCATATCTTGTGCTAGGTGCAGTAGATAGACACCTCAGGGGACTCAAAACAGACATGGTGGGAACTAGAAGTCACGATCACGCATATCCTAACATCCTCCTGGCTGCGTTTCTACACATAGTTTATTCCTCGACTGAAAGAGAGCAGAGTTGTGGCTGTACTGGATGAGACAAAAGGTTCAGCTGAGAGGTATTTAGCGCTCGAGAAGGCAAAAACTGTGCCTAGGAGTTAGGCACTTCCATTCAGACACCCTTATCCTCTTTGGTGGCCCATTTAATTCCCAGAAGTGTAAACGACATTATCTCCAGAGCTAAGTTTAAGGAATGAAGATAATCTCTCTCTCTCACACACGTTTCCTCCCTGCCATTTCTTTTTGCCTCGGTCAAAAATCCAAAAGCAAGCTGAAATGCTACAGAGAGAAGCAGCTGCACTGATGTCAGAGCTTCTGCGAGGACATTTCCCAACAGGCCTGGAAAAGGATTACACTGTAGCTGGTAACAGTAGGGGATGTTGATTTTCAAATCCCTTTTATTCAGCATTTGTGTCAGCGTTTTCATGCGTGTTACCGCTGGGCTGAGCCAACTGTAAATCTGTTCTCACCGCTCTTCTCATCGGCATGCACGAAACAAACGTTAGCCGAGTGGGCATCCGCACTGCGCGACAGCCATCCATCCCTATCACTCTGGGAGGCAGACGGGAGGCAGCGGGCTGTGGCGTCTGACACACGGAGGCAGGAACGCTGCCGCCGAGCGCCTGGGCTCAGTGTCATCCCACGGCGTGGCACGGGCTGGGGCTGGCGCAGATGCTGCCCGCGAGGCAGGGCGTGAGACAGCCAGTGTGTGGGGAGCGGCGAGAGCACTGCAGTTTCAGCCTTGGAAACCAGGGGGAGGGCCGTTATCCATCAGTGAAAAAAAAAAAAAAAAATTATTTCTTGCCAGGTTTGTCATCTGCTTCTACATCCAAAGCCAGAGAACAAGTGGCCTGACCTTTTCATTTTCCAGTCACTGGCCCAAATCAGCCCCGCAGGAAAAGGGTCCCAGATTTTTTCTTTTACTGCTCTTGATGGCGGCTGACTTCTGTATTTAAAATACGTTGATGTCCCAGCTCCTCAAAAGCAGCAGCAAGGCAGTGAACATGGGATTTTCTCTGCTGTACAAAATCCACCAGTTGTACAGCTGATCCAGTGTTTCTTCACAATATAGGTTACTGCGAAAGCTTAGGCACATGTGAACATAAGTTCTGCATTAGCAGTCATGCTAAAGGACGAGCGTTTTACATGTGCCTGTAACTGCAGTAGCTGGGCTTTCTCTTTTTGTGCAGCAAAGCTACTGCAAACAAGGCATTGTAGCAGGCTCCATAGCAGATTCCACATCGTTAATGACACTGGAAGGCTGAGAAACTGGTGTCTATCAACAACATCTCTTGTGCTAAATTAATGACATGTACCAGAAGCAATGAAGGAAGATTGTCGTCTTGGTCCCATCTGGGTCCTGAGCTGCAGAAACAGAAAATGGAGCTTTTCGGGGAGAAACATTTGGTTCTCCAGCCAGCTTTCTTTTCTTTCTTTCTTTCTTTCTTTTTTTTTTTTTGAATAAGCCACAGCGTCAAGCCCTGGTTGCTTTCCAATTCTGGTGAAGAAGCAAAGCATATTGCAGAGAATGTTGCCTTGACATGAAAAGTGCAGTGCTCTCCTCCACAGCTGACTTAAGCACAAGGAAGTGGAAAGATCATATCCCTGTTCTTTAGTGAGGTAAGAGTTTGCATATCGGTGGAAGATGCTTGAGATCCAGCATCTCAATGCAGAGGTTTCCCTCAGCTTGTCTGGAGAACCAGTGAAAATACTTCTACCTGGATCCTGATGTCTTCATAACTGCAAAAACCTTGGAAAGCGATGATATGACAGGTTGCTAGGGCATCCCTACAGACCTCTTCAGTGCTGTGAGCGACTCTGGAGTACTCCATTAAGCTGAGGACAGGAGAATCTATCAAACAGCTGGCAGCTTTGCTCAGCCTCTGCCTGTGATGAACACTGAGCCCTTTAGGGGTGTGATGACTGTCATTTAAGCTTCTTCTCCAGATGCCAGCATTTGAGGCTTTCTCCAGAGTAGTGCCACCCCTATGTGCCCAATGGGAAATGAACACGTTATAATTCAGATTGCCTTTTTAAAAGCAGCAAGACACACCTGTCCCTTGGTGCTGCTGGCTGCTGAAACTGTCGTGCCTTAGCTTCATTAGCCCACAGAGCCAACAGGTTTGTATGTAATATTTTTTGAACAGCTTATTTAATTGAGCTTCTGTGGTGCAGATGCAACACAATCTTCCCACAACATTTTTCAGCCAAACCAGCAGAGCTTAGCTTCCCTCTACCCACAAGTTGAGCACAGAGCTCTATCCTTCAGTACCTGAGCAGACTCCCAATTACCTTGCCCTCAGAAATATGAATTCTTCTAGCACAGTATGCAGTACACACAGTATTTTCTGGGGACAAGCTTGCCCAAATGGCATCTCTGGACAAATATAAGCTCTCTGGCTAGCCTGCACAGAGTGGCCAGCACATCATCAGCATCAGTCTTGCCAGAGAAGGGTACTCTTTATTCATAAAAATTACTACAAACTACACTGTGTGGCTAATCCTCTTGTTCCACCATTGCCAAGAATTATCTTTGGGACCTTTTCCTTTTTATCATTCCCACCTCAGAGTCCCTATGGCAAGAGACAGGAAAAACTCCTACCCTTGTGCTCGTGCGTGACTCATCTTTGTTTTCATCCATCACTCTCAAGCAGGTGCAATGGCCATTCCCAGGAATGGGCAAACAAAGATTATCTTACCCTGATCAAAGAAGGAAGAATAAGGAGGGGAACTGCATTTCCTCTAGCTTCTGATATTTTTTCTAAATTGTGTACGATGTTCCCCTCATCCTAAGAGATTCTGCTGAAGGAGGGGGAGCCAGGATGTCCAGGTGTGCAAGCAGTGTGATGGTCCTGCACATTTCCCCTCCAAGTCTGTGGATGGCACTGGGGAAAAAATCTGGGCACTGTATTTTTCTTTCTCCCCTTGTCCTCTTGCTGAAAAAGCAAAACAGCACAACACCAACCTGCTGGGATGTGTTTTATGTCAGTGTTACAATTTCTTTTCTGAAAAGCAGTAGAAGGGTCTCACAGTGTATTTGGTGCCATCCCACAATATTATAGTTATGGGATTTCTTACTCCAGGAAATTGCCCAACACCCCAAGCAGAGATACTTTATGGCAGAGCTGGGTGGGTTTGGATTTCAACAGCTGAATGTAACTGCTGGTGGGTTGATGGTAGGAAACTTCAAACTCTCTTTCTTTCCTTTATTACAAATAAATGATTTAGATGGACATCACATACTACATTTCTTATCATGCTTTTCTGGCTTCCTAACACTGAATCATCATTAGACTGTCACTTTCCAATAACTTAACTGCTCAGCAAGATCAGCTTGTATTTCTCTCACTTACAAATTATTCTCCTCCTTTAACAGTAAGTATATTCATTGCTTAGGACACATTTACACTAAGACTTCAAGACTGATTTGTTTTAAAAACAGAGCTAGATGCTGAGAGCATTTAGACCCTCTGCAAGAAGGTGCATTCAGCCCTTGCAGTAGATGCCTTTCAGAAAAGGCATCACAGCAATGCTGTAGTTGGTAATGCAGTAAATGGTTTCTGTTGCTCCAAAAACAGGCTGTTGAGAAAAAAGGCACCTTTAGCCCTTTTCCCCCATTTTTCCCCTTGTTGTCAGAAATGTTCATGGGGCACAAGGTAAGCTGGATCACAGCACTGAAAGTCAGCCCAACCAAATACAAAAGCTGGATGCACAGCTGCATGGATGCTTACATTTGCAAAACAGAGGGCTGGGAACTTGCTGCCAGGGTGGCATGGAGGGAGGGCTTCCGCACCAAAACCAAGGGAGGAACAAGGAACTTTTATTACATACTGAAAAGCACATCCCAGAGTATCCTCTGCTCACTTCCCTAGCTGAGAAGGGAGGCTGGGTGCCTCACACCATAGTAAATATCCTAAGTATTGGGTACGTTAGCCTATCAGAGCAAGAGCACCACCTCATCCAGCTGCACTGTGTTAGCTCTGTGGGGTTTAGGGACACCTGGCAGGCCAGGATCCACCAGCTGAGCGTTAACTCATTTGTAACCCCAGTCCAGAGCCAAGGTTTAAAAGAGGCATTGAGCAGCTTAGTGCTCTTGGTTTTGCGTACTGGGCAGTAGGGGTTTGGTGCTGGTGAGACTTTACTGGCAGGATGAGCAAGTAAGGTAAGTGTAAGGTTAGACAGAAATGTCTGGGGGAGTTGAATAGTGAGTTAAGATGTGGAAGCCCATGCTATGAATATTGTTTGCTCTGCTGAGATTGTTAACTCTACTTAGGGATTTCTAAAACTGGAAGTGTTTGGTTACTACCTGTGGTATCCAGTAATTAAACATTCATATAATACCTGCCTAGTGAGATCTAAGCTCTTCACCTTTTCCTGCTTGTGATGCTGGTGCAGGCACATGTGTATGCACAGTTTTGCTTCATTAAGGAGAGGAAAAAAAAATCAATTCTGGGTTAAACAGGAAACATATCTGGCTTGGTTGGTGTTGGATTTCTGGGTTTCCTTTCCTAGCTGACTCTATTTTCTGTTTCCTGTGTCCCACTGAAATATCAATTTGCTTGCAATGGAGTGTGTGAATTTTTCTTCAGTTAAAAATTAATATCCTTCTGTTAATCAAAGTAGAAATAAAAATACCTCTTCTAATATTAATGTTTATAATCTACCTTTAAAAATACATCCGTGCCCTCCCACATACACCCCCTCCTGGTTCTAAATTAATTGCTGGTGCTAACAGTGCCATCTCTTGCATGAAACCTAAAATGGAGTTTCTGACCATTTATAGTCATTGTGATTCCTGTAGCACTCTCATAAAGCACTGGCACTACAAATCTGATGTCTAGCCACATTTTCCCTTCCACTTCAACTGGCTATCAAGTTATTTGTCAGTTTCTGTCTGAAGATTTATAGACTCAAGCTCTGTTAATTGTGTTCTGCTTCAGAAGTAATCTGTGCTGTAAGGTGAGCAACATGGCTTCCTATAGAAGTTCATGGGGAACTTGGGGGTGGGAAGGATGACACTATATAAACAATAATTATTCACTAGAAATATCTTCTGAAGAATAGCAGGAGCATTCCTGTGGCAATTGTTGAGCCTATGTAAAAACAGATACCCTATTTTTAATGCAAGCTTGTAATAATTACAGTGAAAGATGAGGCAAAATGAAAACAATGCGTAAGGAAATGTTACTAAATAGGAGACCGTAGAGGGCTGATATGTTAGATGCCAGGAGCACTCATTGAGAGAATAACCTTCTCTTTTAAGTGCTAAGTGTGCTTAAGCAGTAAACCATCAATGTCCTTTTTGTTTGTGAGTAATAGTTGATAACACAAGATGTCAATGTTGAAATTGGCAGCAGAAACCAGTGCCCAAGCCTGTGCTTTAGTCACCAGACTCTGTGGCTCCCTGCTGTGCAGAGCAAGATGCAGTGGGGAATCTGGGTGCTGCAGTGCTCAGCTGCTATGGCCCTTGGTTAACAGCCCAGACACCTGGGCTAATTTAGCCTCCATGTGTGGCATTTGAGGGGAGATAAATGCCACAGAATGAGATCTACAGAAACCAGCTCATTGAATGAGGGTCAGCAGGGAGCTGCCAAAACCCTGGCAACTGGGAAGCGCTGGGGTGAGCAAGCCCTCTCCCCTGCCTGCGCAGTCATTGCACATAGTCAGGCTTATCTTTCCTGGGACTCGCAGCTCTGAGAAGTGGGGTTCCCCTACACAGGGATACCAGCAGTGATACTGTGTGCTGGAGGCCCCTCCATGGCAGCTTGTTCCCACCACTACACTGAGCATGCAGCTCCTGCAGGCATGTTGCTTGGTTTGTCTTGGGTCAGGAAACAGATCTCGGGGGGTGGGTGAGAGTGACATTAAAAAAATGCAGACCATTTCTTGATCTGGATCCCAGCATGGCCCCGCAGAAGGACCCATTCTACACATGCATTGCTGTTAGATGCTCTGCTGGATGAGTTGCTATCTCTATATGAAGTATGCAAGCAATTGTTCTCCTTCAATGTAGCTAAAGAGGATTCTCCCTACAGAATAGCCCTATGGTCACAGTAGTTGTCCATGACATAGAATTGACATAGCTGTCCATGAATTCAGGCTTGAAGGGTACTTAAGATGAAAACTTACTATGTTAGCCCTGGTCAGGGTGAGGCAGGAACACAGCACAAAGGTGATTTGATCAGGCACAGAGAAGCAAAATTAAGCTTGGAAATCCATAATGTGCAAGTTCAAGTGTCACCCATGTAGAGAGATGCAGTTGTGTTATTCTCATACCCTATCCTTTCTGTGGAAAAGGCACTAGGATAGATTTGTCTTTGGAGGGCTTTATTTTTGCCTATGGCTTTGTACAGGCAGCACTATGAGTGTCTCAGTTTTGGGGAACTGGGCTAAAGGTATGTGTGGAGCTCTGGAGGGAAGTGAAGAGACTGGGGGAGGGATGACAAGAAAGAGTAGGAGCATTGAGCTGTGTTTTTAGACCTATGCACTTCTGCCTAATTACCGGTATAGGTGTTCCAGCCTGTTACTGGATCTGCCTAGTCCCAAGTCTCTTCATTGCAAGCCTTCTGGCAAGTGTTTTACTGCTCTTCTGTGTTCTGCCAAAAGCTTATTGGATATTAATGTGCCTTCCTGTGGCTTGAATGAAGCAGGTCCCTTTAGTACTTTTAAGAAATACAGGAAAACCACTGATCCCACTTGCTTTCAGCATACCAAACATCTTTACTTCCCACCGAAATAAGTCTGAGAGCTGCAAATCCTCACGCTTCTCTCAATGCTTCACTGGAGACAAGCATATCAGGTGACCTCTGCTCTGACCATTGCCACAATTGGTACAAAGTTAATTATTGGGTGTGGAGAGTCTCTTCCATCTTTCTGCTAAAATCAGTTGGGATCAGAGCTTTAGGTAAAGACAAAGGGCTGATCATGGGTTCTTCCCCCTCCCTGCCAAGAATGCAGAGTACATCCAGCATCCCCTGTGGCCCTGCCAGGCACAGGCTGTGTGAACAGCACTCTGCTATTCTGCTCATACCCAGCTTCTCGTGAGACTGAGCTCTGAATGCTCCTGGCTGCTTTTCAGTCACTTCTTCAATAGTCTGGTCAACAGATCAAACCAAGCTTTTGCTGAACTCTCACTTCATGGTTCCCAGCTCGGTGCTGGGTTTGTCATACAGTGACTGCAGTTGTTAAAGGCCTCTGTCCTGGAGAGTGGAGTTTTCTCTTCGTCCTTAAACCCAGCAACCGATGTCATGGTGACAGTGAAGCTGACAGCCAGGACTGTTATACTAAATGAAAGTGGAAGTGTAGCATGTGCTCCCATCCTAGTGCTCACATACTGTTGGGAGTAGGAGTGTCTGGCTGTGGTGGAGATGTGACTATGAGCCAACAGCCAGAGTACAAACTGGTGCTTGGCCTTTGGGCACACATCTAGTGGTTAGGACATATGCCTACCTGTAATATATTTTCACTGCTCTTTAGATCCATCCAGCTGTCTAGATTTGACTTCCATGGGTATGGTGGCATGAACTCTGCTCATCTTCCATTTATCAACTAGACACTGTCCCCAAGTATGTTTAGACAGTTTGGTCAGCTATAGTTTGATAAATGCCAATTGGTTGGCTTTCACTGTATATCTTCAGGGCCTATGTCCTTCTCTGTAGCTTACAGAAGGATTGGACTCAGAGATGACTTGGTGAACTGTGTAGAGTTTGAGTGTACCAGTCCACAATGGCTCAATTTGGCTTTTCTTTAAAACTCTTCTAGTGAAGTTGGTGAAAGTACTTGCTTAAATATTGCAGTGTTCAGAGTCTGAAGGATATGAACTTCTAACAACCCTCCATTTTCATTTGTTTGCTAGGATAATTAATCACATGTAGCTTAAAAGTATCTCCAGGCATTATAAGGAGAAGGTATTCCTCTTTTTAAATAAGGCTGGCAGAAGGGCAGGGGTGAAATGGCTTGTCAGGTCAGTAGTGGAACTGGCAATAAGACCTACTTCTCTTGCAGAGTGCTGTAATGTTCTCAGCATTAGATTCAAGCCACCCTCGTCTACCACTGTAGTTAAACTCAACTTCTGTGAGAAACTTATTCTTAAATGTTTGCAACAGTATAAGTGGTGTGCTGTATTAGAACTGTAAATCAAATGATGTTCTGAAATTATTTCAAGAAAAAGCTTCTGCTTTTTTTCCAGCACAATCTAAAAGCTTTATTGATGTACTGTCTACCATCTGTTTTACGTATGAACCTTCTGACTCCTAGTCTTTCAAGCTCATTAATTAGGCCAATAATAAGCATACCACAGCAGCTCTGAAATGCAGCTCTGAAGTGAAATGCTGGTGGCACATCTCTGCCAGCATGGGTTTGTTCTTTTTTCACCAAGTCTACAAATGAGTGCTAGTTCCCTGAATGGGGAACCCTTCTGTGATCAGCTATTTCCTTTGACAGCAGCAGCTATTTGTTTTTCCTCTTGCATTATTACCTGTTGCAGATGGAACCTGAGCAGGGAAAAGCTTTTGTGTATTTTCTCCCTTGCTGCAGCACAGGCCAAACAGCAGGATTTTTCAACAGCACCACACTTCCACTGAGCTCATCAGAAGCTCAGTGTCTGAAGACTGCCAGAAGTATGGTGTAAGCACCAGTGTGGGCCTCCATGGGTACCCACCTCAGTGGATCATGTAGACAGATGTTTGGATGAGATGCAGCTCTGGGAAGCAGAGGCCTCCATTTAGTATGCAAGCCACTGCTAGATGCTGGAGTCCTCTATTTCCATCCACTGTCTGCTTTCTGAAGTCCAATTTCAGCATTATTTATCTACAAATATAAGACAGTAACAATGTAGAGCACCTGCCCACTACTTCTCCCATGTCTCCCCTCCACCACCACCTTGTAGTGTAGAGCTAAGCGCATTACTTCCCAGCCTGAAATAGAGGTGCAGCTTGCTTTGCTGCTGTGCCACCACCTGGGCAGGGATGCTAGTTGCCAGAAGACTGCCACACCTTCTTGCTGGGATAAAGGCAGGCATGGGCAGCTGGGGAGGCACACCAAGGATTGGCTAGGATTTTATTTATAGGTGTGATAGTGTCCCCAGCAACCCCAAGGTGTAAATCAGTTGGTATCTCTATAAACAGATGCACAAAGTCTTGAAATGAATGTCTGCTCTAAAATGCCATCTGATAAA
This sequence comes from Anseranas semipalmata, assembly GCA_013399115.1. Taxonomy (NCBI): domain Eukaryota; kingdom Metazoa; phylum Chordata; class Aves; order Anseriformes; family Anseranatidae; genus Anseranas; species Anseranas semipalmata. Next base: position 13,108 of record VXAA01006830.1, on the reverse strand, counting down.
GTGTGCCTTTTCCTAGAAAGACTGTGGCCAGACAGCTCCCTCCTCCGCTGCCTTCCCAGCTGAGGGAGAATACTGCCCTCTCTTGGCTACGGAGACAAGCGAGGTTTGCCACCAGAAACTACCCCACAGGGGCTAGTATGTTTGGCCACCAAAATGACACCGTGTCCTCGGGCTGCAGGAGATGGCAATTTGCAGGAAGCCCGAGGCATAGCATCAGTATGTAGATTCCCAGCTCCAGAGCGCTGTGGTCCGGGCGGTTCATTTGGCGCATTGCATGGGGCTGATGGTAGGGTATGGCACCCAGTGAGCTTTGGCAACTTTGGATCCGAAGTGGTCAGCACAGAAGCATTTAAACAGAAACCCTATGGTTTGATTTGTGTTTTTCTTAAAAAAAAAAAGAAAAAAAAAAAAAGAAAAATCATAACCTCCATTTCTCCAGGAATGCATGGGCTGAAATCTGAGCCCAGAGCTAGGGTGAAAGTTGCACCAGCTCAGTTTTCTTCCTATAGGTGGGCAATGGGGCTGGGACTCAGCTCAGGTCTATTGGAAGTGCTTGTGTTTTCCTTATAGACTGACTGTTTAGAGCAAAGGCTGGTTTTATTTCCTATGCTTTTCCCTCATGGCAGCAAGAATGGGCTGAGTGCAGGTGTTGTATTGAACAGCAGACACTGCTCTGCCATGCATGTAAGTGCAGTGCTGGGGCTTCTCAAGGATTTATCGCCAGGGAAGCAGCTTTACCTTCCACTTTCCAGCAGAGCCTAAAGGTGACAGGACTTCTGTCATTCAGCCACTTGGGATCTGTTTAACACTGCTATCAAATTTCCTTCCTAAATTGCCTTCTACAACTTTCCTGCCTTATGAGGAGTAGAAGTCAACCCAGGCAGTTTGAGCACTGCTTTGCTCTTCCTCTTTGTTTCCTCTGAGCTGCTCTCAACCCTCATCATCACTTCAAGATCAGATGAAGAGTACAATTCCCTTCGGAGCTGCTTCCTCTCCTAAAAGCACAGCTGCAGAATGGGTTGAAGCTTCCCTTTGGGGACAAAAGGGGGCAGAGCTGCACAGTGGAGACAGCTGGCTAAAATTAAATCTCTCACTAGAGGTAAGCAATGCTAATGAATGTGTCAAGAACCCCCTGTGAGTGGACGGAGCAAGTTCAAACATGAGACAATGTTGTCAAAATGATTCGCCTCTCTCCCCCAACTTGCAGCTTCATGGGGTTTTGCCTTGGTGAGGTATTCTGAGCATCCCCAGCATCTCTGAGTAAAATATCCTTCACTTCATACTGGAAAGCCAAATGTATTTCTTTTAATGCTCTAAATTCATATTAATACATTAAGGAAGCACTTTCTGTTCCAAAGAATCCCAAAGATCAATACAGACAACAGATTAAAGCTTGCACTGGGGAAGTTGCTGTCAATTTTCCTACTAAGCTCACTCTGAATAAGGTTAAGCAACATATGAGCCCTGTGCTGCAGAAACACAACTAATCCTTGGGCTTAGCACTAGCTCTGAGGGCTCAACAGCAAGAAGCAATAGTGGACAACTAAATAGAGGAAGGCTTTCCCAGAGGTGACAGCAGAAGTGAGTCAAGGAGGCAGGATGCAATCTTCCATTTCAGAATGCCGCAAGGGTTGGCAACCCAAATTTTGGAAGAATCCCCTGGAACTGACAATGTCAACATGTTAGGGTCTTGTTTTCTGCATGTGGTGATCATGGTGGAGCGGTGCTGTTGTAATGATTCAAAAGGAACACTGCCATCTAGTGCACTTGGAACAGAGCATTTTTGTACCACTGAAAATAATGTGATGTGGGGCTGTGCATGCAAAAGCTGAAGGCATTGATCGATGGGAGAAGGCATTGTATTTTTGTTGTGTAAAGAAACACTGATTTAACTTGCTGGTGATCTAACTATGATGTGGGAGTAAGGGAAAGGAACAAAATCAGGGATGCTACTTCTAACTTCTTATTTTGCTTTAGCAATCCTGTAGCTGGAATCTGTGGTTGACCTACAAAACATGTTTCCACAAGCTCTGTGGATGCAAGTTTATCCTACACTGCCTTAGCAATGTCCGATTCCTTACCTGCAGTGTATAATAACCTGTCAGGATAGGGGCACCCTCACCCATCTTGTGTGCCCACTTGCCCCTAAGCTGTTCCCCAACAAGAGTGATGGTTCTAAGGAAACCTCTTGTCTGTAAAGCCGGGATGGATCACACAGACCTCTTAAAGAGGAAGCCTGAAGGGCTCTAATCGAATGATGGATTAGGAAGCCTCTGCAGCTTTCTCCTTGTTCAGGACTGACTACCTCTCATCCTAGCACATGCTGGGGTGGAAGATGCTTGTTTGTCTTACCATATGGTAGCTGCACAGAGCTCTGCACTGTGTGGCTGCTTGGGGGCCAGTGATGGGGAATGAGGCCCAGAGCTGGCAGAAGAGGATCCTCAACAAGGAGTCAGGCAGGCTCATTCTATCAGACCTATTAGAAATCACCCCCCAATTTTCTTAGTGCAAGGCAAAATGATCTGTACAGATACAGGGATGGTTGACTCTTCTGGTGCTAGATTTTTCTGTGATGTGCCCTCCTCATCAGACCTGTTAGTAAACAGTTCCATCTCTCAAGGAAGGATAACCTAACAGTTTTTGGCTCTGCAGCCTCTTCCATGTAGGAAGGAGTGATCTCTCCATCCTGCCTGTGAAGTAGGTGAAAGTTCTTCCATGCTGGATCATGACCCTTATGGAGGTTGTAGGAGGATTTGAAGGGAACTAGTGTTTATGCTAGCCTCCAAATGGCTAATTAGTTTTAATTCTTGGCAGCAGCTCAGAAACTACAGCTGTTTCTCATGTTCCTGCCCTGGAGCAGCAAAGCTGTTGCCTGCAGTGAGGGGTAGCTAGTTGTTCCTTCCTGGTACAAATGTCTTCAGCCAGTTTTTACACAGCCATGGGAAGGAATGTGGCTCATTTTTTTGAGCTGACAGGAAGGTGTGTTCAAAACAGCTGCATTTGTGTGGGGGCAAGGGAAGAAGCTAAAAAGACCTAGGTCAAGTAATAGATTCCTCACTTACCCATTGCTTTTGGTTAGTGAAGCATTGCTGCAGAGCTGGCTTTCTCTTTTGGTGATCTCTCCCAGATTGAGTATTAGATTGTCTTCCTGACTTGGTTTTCTGATACAGGTATTGCTACTGGATGTCAGTGTAAACTTTCAGACTTTTTTCATGTCAGGAAGTACACCCAATTCATCCCGCACTGGGTCACTCAATGTGTGAGCACACTGCAGATTGCTTACATCCTGATGAGGCTGATAGCTCTGCTCCTATAGTCACAGAAGTATGTGCTTACTTAGCAACAAACAGCTGATGAATTAATCTGATCCCTCCACTAGATGGGATGGCAGCACCATAATTTCTAAGCACTTCTGGTTAACATGTGAACTTCCAGCACAGCCTACTCAATATGATGGGTTTCCATGCCAGATACTGCTAGCCAGGGGCTATGAAAGGTGAAAGCATTTGCTTCCAGATCCTCTCCATCAGAAAGGGCACAAAAAAGGAAATGATTTGGTGCCCCAGAGTCATGATACATAGATGACTGGGGCTGACATCATTCAGCAATCAGGCAACATGGTGCCCCTGCAACCCTGTAGGTCATATTCTAATGTGAACATAAGTGAGGCAGTGAGCAGAGGCTGAGAGCTGTCACTTCTGTGTTGTCACTATATGCAGCATGTGTTGTTAGCTGTCCAGAGAAAGGAGATGAGCTTATTCTGGGAAGCAGTAAGAAAACTAACACTTATAGATCTCTAGCCCTGATAGTCAGTGCAATCTTATTCCATTATTGCTAGTATGGTAATGTTCACTCTGCCCATAATTGCAATGCTCATTCATTATCCTAGAGTAATGATAGCAAATAGCATGTGAGTTTACACCTCTATTCTTCTTGCTTTATGCTTTTAACTGTGGGCAGAAGTTTTAAATGTTGTCATTACTACTTTCTGATGGAAAAAGACACAAAGAACAAGTTGTTCAAGAACATTCAGTAAGCTGACAGCACAACTAAGCAGTACCTGCATGTTCTGATTCCCAGCCTGTTGAACAATATTGTATGTTATCAGGCCCCTTCATCACCATAAACTTGACAGGAATTGAAGACAGACACAGCCCCTTTAGAAAACCTCTTGGATTTTTATCTTGGTGGTGCTGCAGACTAGACATTGATTGTCTTGAATCTAATTTTTAAGGGATATTTTTACTGAAATGTGAAAATAAATACAATGTTGAACGCACTGGGTCATGCATTATATTTTTACAATCATGTTTTGTTTCATCTTTTTACTTTCAATTTTCAGAATGCCAAACATCTTTGCCCTGACACCACTTAGAAGGGTCCGTGTATTGTCAATCCAAACTGGATGGTTGAGTAAAGGCAACAGGGGCTTGTGGGATCAGGGAAGGTGTGAGGATTAAGTAAGGTTTCTGGTACAAGCATGAGTTGGTTAGCAGTGAAGTGATTGTATGCTTTGTAATTTAATGCCTAGCATTATGTTCCAGAGTTAACGTCCCCTGGAGAGGAACTGAACATTTGTAATTCCCCCAAGCTAAAGTCTCAGAGGCCACGGAAGCAGTCAGGCAATACTGCATCAGGTATGTTCAGCTAATGCTTTCAGTGCTTCCTTAGTAACCCAAGGACTTGCATTCTGAAGCAGTTTCATGGCAAAATATAATGTTATTCCCAGAGAATCAGGGAATAAAATGGGCCCTTTATGTTATACTTTACTTTGAGCTAAGGGCCTCTCAACTTTATACTGGTACAGCTTTGAATTTCAGTTGTCATTCATGGTGCACGTTGCAAACACTGACTGTCACTTGTTTGAACAACTGTAGCACCTGTGTATAAACTTCCTGACAGCACTGTCACATATTGGATACTGTGAACAAGGCAAAACCTTCTCCATTCTACACTTATTTTCTGCCCCACAGTGTAAATTCCACTGAAAAGCACTGAGTTTTCTCTGTATGGGAAAAAAAAAAAAAAAAAGACATTTCAATTCCTGCAGGACAAAGAAGTGTTACAGGGTCAGAAATGTAGGTATGAGTCCCCTGGACATCCCCTTGACGAGCTGACATTGCTCATTTTTAGCAATAAACACAGCAACTGAAAGGGCTAACTCCAATGACTGTACTACGTGCCTCTGCTATGCCTGGGCACAGCACTACCTCACACTTGCATTAGGCTATACTTGCCTTGGTTCTCAACTCTCCGTCTCAGAAGGTCCACAGGTCACCTTTGTGTGCTGCTACCCTAGTTATCGCTTCTTGTGTTGTGTTATTTCATGCTTTTGGGACTTGTGGCTTTCATGTTTTGCTAGTTGGCATACTTCTATGGGTACAGCTTTTTACTCCCATTGCAGGCCAGCTTCCCCTGGATCAGGCAACATCCACCCTGCCTGTAGTGGACCAGCTAAGACAGATGCTGGCCACCTTGTCTGTTGGTATTATTTGTCTAGTAGTGATGTTCAGAAACTGTATTCCACAATGAGGGCCTCATTTAACAGACAATAACACAGAGATGGTTCCCACCCACAGAGAGCTCACTGCCTAGGGTTATGGAAAAATATATCAAGCAGAGGTCAAAGAATTGTAAAGGGCAATAATGCAACACTGGCCACCCTGCTTTCCATGGGCCTCTTGCCTCAGGGATGACAATCAACCTTGCATGCATACAACCAGCTGTCTTAATACATACATACACACGTGTGCACACATGCAAGCTGCACATAACTTAAACAGTCTTTGGAGTGCTAACAAATAGCAAATGCTAAATTCAAGCCAGATGTGACCCAGTCCCTAGACACCAGCAAGCAGCTTCATGCTAGATCTCCATGCTGGTGGAGGTGATTTGGAAAGCAAACCTACTGGGAAGGCTCCAGCACTTGAAATACAGTGGATAACTCTAAGGAGGTATCCTTAGTGAGGTGAGGTTAAGCCTTGCTTTTCCTATGACTTAGCAGAATTCCTGGACCCAGCCTCTCTCCTAAAAGGCTCCCCTAAAAGGGAGAGAGGCTGTCGTAATGTTCTTGAACTTTGTTCTAACACTATACATTTTAGGAGGAAAGTAGGCGAGGGGCTTTTATGTACATGATATGAATTGTTACATGCTACTTGGATGTTTGGAAAACAAAGGTGATAAGCCTTTAGAGTGACAATAAAGAGGATCCCAGCCCTATGCATCTTATGCTGTGTAGGTATCTTTGGGGGCCTTTAAGCTTTTCCCATTAGTGTTGACTCTGAGTCTCATATTCATTGTATGGCAGACAACTGAGTCAGCACAGGGCTGAGCAGCTGGAACTCCTGTGTGGGTTGCAAGATGCAATAGAAAAGCTGCTGCAAAGCATCCTGCTCCATGGCTTCAAATTGGACAGTGAACCTGGAGAAAAAAAATCAGCAGCCTTGGCACTCAGAACAAATGCCTGTGGGAAAGGAGCAATTGGAAAGTACTTGTGGATTAAGAAATCTTTAGCGAACAAATTCAAATTTGCCCTTGAAATGATATTTCATCAATTTCAAAAGACTGCTGCTTCTGAATTTTCCCTTTTGATTAACTAAGAATTGCATCAGCATCCCCATTATTATTACTAAATAAAACTGTTTGAGTTTCAGTCCATAAAGTTTGATCAAATGCATTTTACTATTGCTGTCTAAACATTTCATCTGGTTAATGTCTAACTACAAGTATTTTTAATATTTGTACTTACTAAATTATTCGGAGAGAAGCTACTGATCGTAGGCCAAATGCTGATGTCATTTGCACCAACAATTAGCCCAACATTGCTCAATTTCTGTCAGGTGCTGCCAGGGTTTGAGGTTCTCGTGTTCTCCCTCCTTTCTCCCAACAGGTGGCAGCCTCTTGACTTTTTCCCCCCTCAGATTTTTAGGTAAAAGGCAGCACAGAAAACACCCCTATTGTATGTTTGTCTCGAAAAAAAAAAAGATTTTTTTTGTCCCCCTCGATTTAACCCTTGCTTGTCAGGCAGTGGGGGGGGGAAAAGCCAGTCCCTGAAGCCCAGAGAACTAGAGGAGTGGATTTCCCTATTAATACATGAAATAATAGGGATGGCTTCGCAGTCAATACGTCATGGAATAGCTGTCACAAGTCTGAGTCAAATGTAGTGTTGAATGCTCACAGAAAAAGGAAGCAAGCTCAGCTAAACTCCTCTGCTATGACATGTTTTGAGGCACAGCTACCTTTTGCAAATACTTTTTAGAAATTTGGAGGAAAAAAAAAAGGGTGGCTAAAAAAAACACTTATCATTTGGACTTTTTGAAGTCCTGTTACAGATATGAATTAAGGCTCATCAGCCCTGCAATGTGTGAACTATGAGTCTCTTATAGCTGGGGAAGCTCAGACACCAAAGGTGGTCTACACACAATATTAGCGCTAGGTGTAAGTATTTTGGTGAAGGCTGAGATCTTTTCATCTTGGTGAATTCAACAGTCCACTCCCCACTTCCCCACTGTGCCAGCAGTTATAATGGTACAAAGGTACATTATAGTGGTAAGATTATTCCCTTTGCCCACATGAACACATTATTCTGATAAAAGTACTTTAATACCAATATAGTTGTGTTAATAGAGTTTGTACAGCTTTACTGAATTGGTACAGTTAAAGCAGTACAACCTTGGCATATAGATAAGGACTAAGTATCTTATCCAAATATATGGAGCAAGTAAATGACTGATCTGGGAATTGTACACAGCAGTATTCCTTCCCAAGCTGCTTTTCAGATTGCCTGAAACCATTCTGTTCACATTTCTTCTCACCAGAGGGTAACACAAAGCATCATTGTTTGTCAAAATGTCATCATTTAAAAGGAGATGCCACCCTTTTATTTATAAAACCAAGTGGAAAAAAAAAATCAAATATTCTTTCCATCTTCCTTCCAGTGATACCTGACATCAGTTGGGCCTGACGATAGATATTTGTGCAGAATTACTTGTGAAAGTTTTTTTTACATACATTTACCAATATTCATCCCAAGTGGATGTTTTAAAAAAAAAAAAAGCAAACAGCTTCACACAGAGACCCGTCTTTCCAATGGTCAGGTGGAAGTATGACAGTGGCTTAATGCAGTACATCTATCTGCCTTAGAATTTCATAGTGGTACTGCTCATAACATGTGAAGTACTAGAAATGGCTCAGTCCCTAAGGCATTTCATAAAGCCTCAGATCACTCGGGTTTCTTTGCCCTGTAGGTGTTGGACGTGACCTGCTGAGTCCTGCAATGGGGACAGCCAGAATGTGTTGGCCAACAAGGAGGAATGTGGCCTTCAAGGTGAAGACTCATGCAGGAGGCAAGGGGCAGAGGATGAGGAGAGACGTGGCAGAGCTGCGCATGCAGTATTGTCCAACAGTGTAATGGGATGTGCAGTAGTACCAAGTGAAAAGGTAATGGCCCTTTATGGGTGAAATGGTAGGGCAGACTTACAGCTGAACCTGTGTGAAGATAATGTTTTGTCACTCTGGTCTCCTTTCAAGTTGTTTTATTTCTGATTTTGCATCCCTATCTGAGCCACTGCATCTGTCACTGTTGTAGCAGTTCAGATAATGCATGATCGTGCTATTGTTCTCCATAGATTAGCCTTTCTGAGTCGTCTTCCTCACATGTCACGCCAAAATCTGTCTTCCTTCTTTACCACTTTTTTATGGCAGTGTTTTATGGGCAGTGTGGGTTCATCTCTCCAAGGACAGCAGAAACCCCCAGAGCATTGGCAATGTAAGGGTCACTAGAGGCAGCTAGAGCAGGCACAGATTGATCTGAAAATGAGCCAGACTGGAAGATTTCAGGCTAGTCATCAAGCCCGAATTAAATATTTCTAAAGTTGAAAAATTTTTTTCTTCTAACTTTACTTTCTGTAGAAAAACTCTGCTAATTCAGTATTTCAGGACAAAAATTAATTTTGAATCATCTGGATTTCCCTTGGGAGGGAAATTCTGCTTTTCAATGAGCTGAAAGTGATGTATCTTAAAATTCCCAGGCAACAATCTTATATTGGTATTTTTAATTCTGAAGACCATTCCCATGAGTTTCTAGTATTTTTAAAGTAGGTCAGATTTTGAACACAAAAAAACTAAAGAGTTATGCTCTTTTCATCTTTTTTTTAGGAGCAATAAGCCTTTTTGGTATTATTGCTGGCTTAAATATTAAACAGGAAGCAAATTACATTTCCAGCCATTAAAGTACAATAGAACAGCTCTATTGTCTGAATCAGTGCAATATTAGGCCAGATTGTCACAGAATGCTCAAGAATGAAGTCATATTGTAAGAATGTAATAAATTAAACTTTTTATGCTTTTACTGTGAGTTCTGCCTGATGAGGGATTACTTCTTCGTTCCTCTCAATGAAGGTAAGAAATTCAGGACCCAAAGCTTGAACTCAGTAAACAACTATATAGAATTTGATATTCACATGTATAGCTACAGCAAAAATGCAACCTGTTCTAATGTTGCAGTTTACAAGATTCTAAGCTTACCAATCTTTGTACTGTGTGACCAGACAACTTATTTTTAAGATCTGTTTTAAACGACTCCATAAACAGAGGCATTTACTTGCAATTCTACTGGCTGGAAAGGAGCTGTACTCTATAGGGCGTTAGCCCAAAGGAAAGCTAGAGGCATGAAACTGGCCTCTTGTTGTAAAGCTCCTCTGGTCAAACCCCTGCTCATAAAAAGGTAACGTTGGGAAAAAATGTGAAAGATCTTGCATGAACAAGAGCTGACAGTACCTGAGAGCCACTGCCTAGTAGCCTCCCAGTAGTGGTGCCCTGACTATTTACTATCCCCGGTTAGACAGTAAGCCTGCCAACAAAACTAAGCAGAAGATAGAAATTGCTGCTTCTTGGAGCAGCAGTATGCTCCTGTTGAGCTGACTGGAGGTACCCTGTCCCTAGGTTTCCCAATATCTGAATTGAAATGCCGCTGCAAATGAACGTGGTTACTTTGTCTTGGCCCAGTGGATTTGGAGGACAATTTATTTATCTTCTGCAGTAATTTTACTTAATGCAAGAACTTTGTAATGTTCCCCTCTTTCTTCCCTTTTCTAGACTAAACAAATTCAATTCCTTTGCCCTTTTTTTCATAGGTCATGTTTTCTAAGTCTTTTACCATTGTCACTTCAAACCTTTTGGTCTCTGATCTTCAGAATCTCTTCTAAATGCAGTGTCCAAAACTGAACACAGTATTCCAGCTGAGGCCTCCCTGGCACTGCGTACCGAAGAACTATTTCTTCCTGGGCTTAAAGTATGACTCTCCTGTTTGTATAATCTAGAATGAGATTTGCCCTTTTTACCTTTGCTTTGTATTTCACTTGTGATCTAGCCTGACCTCTTGGATCCTCCTCCAGAGCATTTCTGCCTCCATAGTTATTCCTCTTTCACGAGGAAATTCCTCAGCTGTTCCTATAGTTGATTTGTTTCTATACCATGCCTAGTCTGGTATTTAGTAGAACTGCTGTTGGTTACATCACTTCCTCCATTTAACACAATCAACTTGCATTCTACTCATGTCCTCTGAGAGGTTTGTAACATTTTTTAGCATGATTTCTCAATGAAAATTTTAAAATTGTGCTATCCCACGATCGTTAGTGACAACATTAAATAGAAGCAGACTCACATTACCACTGGAAACATTCTCCCTGCTTGTGTCAGCAAATCACCAGTATCCTGCTGGGCACCTGAAGCAGCTCACATTCCTACCAAAAAAGCCTCATGATCTGAGGTGGACAACAAATGCTGTCCAAGGATAGGAATCTGTTTCTCTGTGTCTCTTTAAAATTACCTATCCTTCTGCAGTATGCCCTTTAATCATATGTCCATGTATTATCACCTATACCTGTTGTTATCTCAAGTTACTACCTGGGAGGTATCTGCTGTAACGGTCACATAATTCCTCATTTAGAACAATAACTCAGCTAGGGGAGCCTTCAGCTCATTGTAGATACTTAGTTACAGACTGTGAAAGATTTATGTATATGAAGTGTGCTCAGTTTTACTGTCATGCGCCATTGTTTTGACAGCCCAGATGAAGTTCCAGGTATGACATTATCAAACAGAATATGCCCTAGAGAAATTATTTTTCTGAGAGTTTTACTCCACACTCTCGCAGCTTAAAAATGCAGAACAGGCCACAGGAAAATGGGAAGAAAATTAAAGCTTTGATTCAGCAAAGAACTTTGGTGTATGCTTACATTTAAGTAGTTATATAGTCAGATTATGCCAGTGTTCAAAATCCAAGTACTTCACTAAAATACTGAGCTGAGTTTGATGGGGCTCCTTCCCTTCTTTTAATACTTGTAATTTGTAACACTTGTAATTTGCTTGCTAATTACTCCTGTTACGTTTAAAAAAATAAAATAAAACCTCTGCAAAACAACAAAAGGCTACATAGACTAAAAAATAAAGGGTGTGCTCTAACTGTGACAATAGAGGTTCAATGGGGTGACCCACATGACTGGAATACAAATAAAAAGGTGATCCCTTTTTCAGGGAGTATAGCAAGGGGCTGGGGAAGAGAGATGGCCTTGTTCTGTTTTCAGAACTGGTATATAATAATGTGCTAATGAAGAGCGAGCTGCTGGAAGTCCTGGGTATGATGAAAGGAGAAAAGGAGCTGCACACTCTCCCAGTATCTGCTACACAACCAAACATCCAGACAGGAGGTTTTCTGCAGCCAGCCAGTGGAGTCACCCGAGCTGATGGCAATGGGAGGCTCGGTTGTTCAAGAAGCAACCCAACAGGGGTCGTTTTCTGGAAAACACTGGCAGCAAACTTCGACATGAGAGATGAAGAAACCAACTGGAATGGGAGCTCTTCCACATGTGGCTCCAACAGATGGATATAAATTACTTATGTACACATGTGGGAGGCAACTTTGGTTAAGGTGATAACCTCAGATTTGGTGATCCATACAAAAGGAAGGACAGAAGAGCAAACATAACTGACTGCAAGGATGAGGAAGTCAGAGAATTATGCTGGATTACACAGGAGCAGACTAACAAAAAGGAGATAGGAAGCTCAGGGTTCTTCAGAGGAATGATAATAGCCAAATCTAAACTAACCTAGTGCACAGGAAGGAAAAAGAAATATACTTAGGCAAATCTGGCTAAAGCGTGGAGCTTTCTTTGACCTCACAAAAAAAAAGCAGACAAAGAGGAAGGTAGGTCAGATTAACAGAATTCTGAAAGAACAGCACAAGCATGCAGGATTAGAATTCAAAAACTGTGACAAAAACAAACAGAAAGCGTGAGAGATTTTAAGGACAGTAAAACCTTTATAAATATGTTCATGATAAAAAAAGTAACAAAGGTCTTGGCCTTCTCTTTGAGGGAGAGTGATGTGGACTGACAGATGATTCCAATCAGGTTTAAGCAATCAACTGCTTTTTTTGCACCTGTTTTACCTATTACAGTCCACTGCACTCAGGTCCCTTCTGAAGGAACCAGCAACGCAAGCTTCCTTTGAGACTCAGAAAGAGAATCCTTGTGGTGCTTGTGGCAACAGTGCTTTTTATGAGGTTGCTTTGGACCAGGCTGCAAAACCAAAACGTAGGAATGATTGCCTCACTGTAAAAATAACCAACGCTTCTGACCAGTGTGGGTCTTAGACCAAGTCCTAAAGACAAAGGTCACCGAGCCCAGTACCGAGGCGAGAAGCTTCCGAGCCGCGATCCGGTGCAGAGGCTGAATGCCCTTGGGAAAATGACTTCACCTCGCTTCCCTGGCTGGAGAGGCGATGCGCTTCCAGATGCGCGTGGCAGCGCAAGCCTGAAAGAACACGCCAGAAGTGCTGTTTACGTTACAAAGCGAGGGCAAGCCGAGAAAACCCGCTGCGGCGCACGGAAAACTTCCCTCGGACGTGAAAGGCCGGGAAAACGCCACAGAGAGCGCCATTTACAAGGGACGAGTTCACCCCCTCGGCTCCTGCGTGTCACTCGCCTCGGCTCGAGGAAGGAAACAATTATGTGTCCCTTCCTCCCACACCCGCGCCGGGACCTGGCCGGCCGGCGCCGCTGCGTGAGGAGAGGAGGGCGAGCGGCACCCGCCGCCCCTCCCTCCCTCCG
>VXAA01006829.1:964946-1024420 GCA_013399115.1 Anseranas semipalmata | reverse complement strand
TATGATTCTATGATTCTTTCTTTGCTTCAAAATATGTAAACCTCTGTCTTTTGCAGCAGCAAAAAGTGACACACATTCCTCCTAACTTCCTCTGTCATTGCCCAATGGATTCAAACACAGAGCGGGACATTCAGTTACCCAGCCGGTTTTGGTGCCTGACTGCCCCGGGTATATGGGCCTTCTTCTTGCTGTAGACTAAACCCTGAAATGTGCTCAGCAATGCTCTGGTTGCACGCTATCTTTCCGTAAGACTAATAGACACAAGAGACTGCCCTGTATTCAGTATATCTACCTCACCTCTGACAGGAAGAAGAATAATGTGGATACTTCTCTGATCTTTCAAGTCCTTGCTTACACAAGGAACAAGTGATTAGATTAATGCCTATGTGAATAAGACCTTTTCAGAGGCAGAACCTATTTTATCAACAGAAACTACACTCTAAAGGGAACTACCGGGAGAACTTCTATTTTTATTCCAATAAACCTAATGTTATTCAGCCCGCTCAAGTAAGGACTGTCTTGATATGCCCGGGTGGGTGTTGGCTGCAAGGATTAACTGCTCTGCCTCTCTCCCATGTTTCTGACAGCACCAAAGATTTTGAACAAAAACAAATACCAATGTGAGTAAAACAAATATCCAGCCATTCCCTGTGTCCCACAAATGTGGGGAAAACACCTTTTTCTTTCAAGTTCTTACCTATCTAACTACAATACAAAATTACTTCTGTCAAGGTTGCAAAACCAGCAACTGCTGCCTCATTAGCTGCTCTGCAGCTGTATGAAACAAGACAACAACTGGCTAACACAAAAGCCATCTTCATTTGGGTGACCTGGAGGAGGGTGCATGCAGAAGTTTGTGTCCTGCAGCCACAAGCCACATCATCTACCCCTTCCCTCTTGTCCAGAGGAGAGCTCATTTCACAGCCAAACTTTTTCGTTGGCTCTTGAGCATGAACAAAACCACCTTTGTGCTGGGAAGGAGGGAGGGAAAGCAATCAAACTGAATTGCTGATGCAAGAATCTTTTTTTCCCTTATTTCCCCTACAGAAAGCTGTCAGGACGTTTCTAGCCCCACTTGGGGAGCAGGCTGACAGTCTCAACAAAGCAAGTCACAAAACCGATCTGGCTTTTCAGGGCCAGACAAAAAGGAAAAGAGCTGGGACCCTTCTGAAGCAATGAGAGGTTTCCTTTGTAGGACTGCAGGCCAAATGAAGGCTCACGAGAGACTACAGCTTTAACTCTTTCATTTCACAAGTGCTGTTTGATAGGCTTAGCCAGAAGCTTCAAGTGGTAGCACAGTTGAGCTGCGGCTACATGAGTATTTTTAGATTGGTTTCCAATGGAAACAGAGCATTCACCACTGTGCCTCTCTGTACCTGCCTCCCTCCATCACTTTTGAACCCAGAGGCCATATTTAACTAAAAGCAACTAAGGGAAAAAGCCTCAAAGTTCTCACAAGTTCCCAAGAACTAGGAGGCGCAGTAAAAGAAAGCAACTCCTACAGTAAGCTTTCTCACTATAGGAAAGGCTACACAAATTAGGATTTTTCCCCCTAGAGAGTGCACATGGGTGCTCTGTGTACCCAAATACTGCAAAGCTTCAGCTGGGTGTAACTCAGAAATCTTCAACACACAGACAAATCCAATTCAGAAATCTGCTGCTTCTTCCCACATACAACTTCTCATCGCTTCGTCATCTGTACAGGTCCCCACGACAGACCAGCATTGAATCATTCCTGTTATCTAACCACGGTATAATCTAGCCTTTTCTCCTGAAAGATGAAGTTGCCTTGTCCCTAGTAACGCATGGCCACGTGCTTCAACAATTGTATTCAACACTGTGGACCTACCTCTGCTTCACAGAGACCACCTTTCCTCTGTTTTTGAAATATCCTGGGGCACGTTCACACCTGGGACTGTCTCCTGATGGTGTGATTGCAGACCGCCACAATGAAGCTCATATGGCATCATGTAAGGGCTTTCCCAGTGAGCGGCACCTCTGTAATTACTGTCCTGTTCCACACAGATTTGGCTTCAAGTGCCAGCTTTTCTCATACTCCACAAGTGAAGGGCCTAATCCACGCAGGACTGAGTACTCTCTCGATGGACCTATGCATTACGTTAATGAGGGTGCTGCTTGCAAACACCCCTCGATTATTCTATTTGTATAGATAGCCAGATCCTTCAGTGTCTTTACATTGGTAATGCAAGGTTACTATAGCAACCTCTGTATGACCTGCATAGTCAGGATAGCAGGGAAGAGCTGATAGCTGAACTAATGTATTTTCAGCCTTGAATAGGAAACTTTAAAGATTAATGGTCTATGAAATTCATATATGCTCTACTCATGATGTTATATTTATCCCTTTTCATCTCCTTTTTGAAATACATTTATCTTTAAATGCTAAATTACAGCGGATGATACAATACAATAAGACAACATCATTTAAGATCGTTGTTTCTTTTCTGTTTTCAGTTTAGCAAGGAGTTAAACTATTTCATAAAGTCCAAAGACTAATGTACATTTCACAGTGTGGTTGACCAAATTAATAGCATCTTTTTAGAAATGAGAGTTCTTAACTAGATTTGCAGATTATATACATTTCCACAATATTTAAAATAAGCAAATTCAGAACTAGTTAGCCAACTTATGGAATATCAAGCACAGAGATCATATTTTCCTTCAATTTGCTTTTTATTTTCCTGTATTCAACTGGTTCTTAGGAGGTCGCTAACTTTCATTCAACTAGACACTTGCTTGCCAGCAGTTTACTACAAGTTCAGAATGCATCAAAATACAGTTGAAAAAATTTGCGTGATAGTTCCTCAGCAGACAAGAGAAGACATTGCTCCTGGATGCAGGACCCGATGAATGTTACTCACACAACCAAGATCACCATCACCTGAAGGAAAAGTACTGCGGAAAAAGATAGTGGGGAACAGCAGCAATTTTTTTCTTTCCTTTTGCTGAAGTGTCGTTACAATACACATTCACCTACTATGAGAATGACAGGCAGTATGCATAGTTTTAGTCTGCATTTCCTTCATTACTACTGCACAAATTGCTTGAGTGTGCACACATGATCTTAGACCAGAAAGGCGTGGGTAGCTCTATCTGGCTTTTAACTGCTTCAGGTCCAGGACAGGCAAGAAATTTTCATTCAGATCAGGGCTTTAAGTGAAGATTTAAGTAGCACGTAAGTCATATGGTAACCTTCCATATAGACATGAAATTCTGTCTTCACAAGACAGTAAATAAATGTTCATTGTTCTCTTTCAGACAAGTTCCTTTTTTATTATTATTTTTTTATATATGTCATGCTAGTATAATTCTTCTCTGAGACAACTCCTTCTCCCAAAGGCAACAGGATTATTTTTCTATTTTCAGGAAGGAGGGAAATTGAGCTTCAAAATGCTGTGCCTCAAAGCCATACACTATAAAAATAAAAAATAAAAAAAAATACCAATACCAGTGGAGGAACTGATGGGGATGAACTAAATCCAGTAAAAGAATCTTCCATCACTGCAGTCTTGACAGAAAATGCAGAAGTATTTTTGCCCTTGGAGTCTCATAAAGAAGACAGCAGCTTAAGGGATTCTTGGACTGAATAACTCTGTCATCCAATGGACAGTTGGGATGTTTTGGGCTTTTCTTAGTTGGTTGTTTTTTAGCCTTGCTTGATTTCTCACTATGGGTGATTTAGCTAAAAAGAACTTGGGTATCTTTTGTATTTGGCCCTTTTTTCTTTTTTTTAGTTGATTCTTTTGCCATCTGTAGACAATATAGGAAGGATAGGTCCTCACAAGTCTAGTGAAAAATTCGCCTTTGTTAGTCCATGGCCATTTACCAGCAAAACCACCAGTGTAAGACTGGGGTGGCAGGGAGGGGGGAGAAACTAGTTAAATTGGCTCCATCCATTTGCTTTCCCAATATTTTAGAGTTTTAAGTTTTTTAGAGTTTTAATTTAGAGTTTTAATTAATAGAGTTTTAATTTAGAGTTTTAATTTTTTTAGTTTTAATATTTAAGAGTTTTACTTAATTCCAATCAACTTGCATAATTGACAGAAACCCAAAAAACCATCACGCCATATGTCTAACTTCACACTTGTAACATTCAGACTTATTTCTCTTTGATATTTTAAGGCTTTTAGCTAAGATTTTTAAAACTTGCCTTCCTTAGGCCACCAGCTATATTTAAATGGCCTGCTTTTAAAAGTGCTGAGTACGTCACACTTCCACGGAGGTCTGAACACTGCTTAGCTTTTCTTGGTTGTGGTCTCATATGTCACGAGTTAATCTTCAGAAAGTCTTAGACCGCACTTTTTACAACACATATCAACCATCAAGGAAAAGTCTTCCTGGGCTCCTAGTGTAACAGAGAATGAGAAGGTTTTTCTGGGCCCATCACCACTGCATTCCCTTGTGCTTTTGAAAGTGAACATTACATCTCTCCAGCTAATATGACTGCACATCAGTTCTTTTCACCTCTTTGCACCCTCCTGTGCTCTAAGCCTTTTATTTTAATTGACTTCAGATAAGGTTTCATTAAAGAAGACAGCACTCTGGCTAGCAATTAAAGTGTATCAACATCATTTGTGCAACCCTCCTTTGAATACTAGCCCATCTCTCAGCTTTGGAAGAAAAGACTCAGTCTTTAAAAACAACACAAAGAGAAGCAAAAATATCCACAAATGTATCAAAGTATTGCCTAAACCTTTTATAAATTATTCTTGTGTTAAAGCTTTCAGTGACATTTGTTAATAAAATTAGTGTAGAAGAGTCTAAAATATCTATCTAAAAACATGTCTAGTAAAAGTCCCTGGCATTGCAAAGACTCCATGTTTTCCCATTGCATCAACATTTGTGTTGACAAGTAGCAATGCTGGGACACTGTCTGCATTTTAAGGGTGACTTTGTAGGTCACTCTTGGGCCCGAGTGTCTGAAGCACAAGAAAATTCAGTTCAGCTTCTTTTTCCTCCCCAGACTTCTTGGGAAATGCTAGGGAAGTCACTTGGCCTCTCTCTGTCTTAATTGTCCCCTTGTAAAAACAAGGATGTAAAAACTACTCCCATTTTTAAACACCTGCTCAAACCCTCAGTTTATCTATAACCTTTAACTATGTACCTTTTTCTATTGAAGTTCCTGAAATGTCATTATATCCTTAAACACACACTTAAGCAGTTTTGCTGATATGGTGCTAGGGTGTACATAGAGTATTCCCATCTCTATGGTGATATTAAAAATATTTTAAGCTAAATAAGAATGCATTTCAAGATTATGAACCAAGTCAATATTTTCTTTCTTAAATCCCAAGCAATCATGTCCATTCTGCCTTTGCTAAAGAATCAATGCACTACGTGGCTGCATGTGTCGAAATTGAAGCCATTAATCTCTCCTGTTTGTCACCTCCAGATTAAAGTGGTTTTGCAACCAGTGATAATGCAGCATACTCCTGATGTTGAAACAAAGCTGCATGTCTCTAAGGAGGCTCTACTTACATGGAAGGGATAAGAATTGGATGTTTTATGAATAGCACCATGGGCAAGAAGGAAATAGTTTGTATATTCATTCAAGCTTTGGTCCTGCCTAATTGTAGTGAACTATAATTTATTTTTGACTTTAACGGGAGCTATTTTATTGCTACTAAGAGCATGCAAGTATTTAATATACTGTTAACAGCAAATAACCTTTCAGTTCAAAAGTACCATAGCTTTTTTGGGACTGTATGATTATAAGAACAAAGACCATATGTTAGCAGCTGGTTGAAAAGTACCTGGTTACGCAATTTCTTTGTTGTTGTTGTTGTTGTTATTGTTTTGCTTTTGTTTTGTTTGTTTCTTTGTGTGTTTGTTGGTGGTGGTTTTGTTGGTGGTGGTTTGGTGTTTTTTTCTTCTTGTTGTTTGTTTGTTTTTAGCAAATACCTGCTTTTAAAGGCATTTCCTCTTTTGTGAAACATATTTAGGAGCAAGTAGATATATTATTATTTAGTCAAATTTTTAACATTTTGGTACAGAGCACTGAAAATAAGTTTGCTGTCATAGAGCCTGGGTACTGAAATGTTTGCAGTGCCTCTGGTGATTTACAAAAACATCTAAAACCCAGCTAATATGCTGGATTCTCACAAATCTAAGCCGTGGCTGTGTCTACTTTAGCTAGTAATGAAGTGCAATAGGAGCAGATAGAGCAGAAAACTAGTGTTAAGGGCCTAATATCCATACCATACAAGTTTGGGTGGGCTTGATTTTGGAATAGCTTTAGTCTGATCCCATGGACTGAAAGCCATTAGCAGCTGGAGAGCATTTTACAGTTTAGACTCATTTAGAAGAAATTTATTTTGCCTACTCCACTGTTACCTAAAGAGCAGCAAAGAAGGGATGACCAGGAGATTTATTTCAGCTGCAGGCTAAACGCTCAGACCACCAGATCTAACCTGGATACAAATCGGGGATTTACAGCATGTAGAGACTTATGTACACCAATGAGCCATCCCTCTACTTTTCTTTGTAAATTTGGCACTACAAACATTAATGTTCACAACCTGGTTCTGAAAATCAGTGAGTCCAATCTGGGAAGAAGGGAATCACTAGTATATGGTGCACTGAATAAGTGGTGTCATATAAATTCATATATGTCTTAAAGTGACACCTTCACAAAAAAAAAATTTAGGTTTCCATTTGAAAAATATTCCTTCAGCTATAGTTAAAAGCAAAACCTACATTGTTACAATTAATATAAATACATATTTCTTAGCTAAGGCTTAAAAATTTCCATTTCTTGCTGAGCATCAAGCTGAAGAAAGCGCACAGTCTGTTCCATGCAGCTCAGAGGTGTTGCTTCACTTCTTGCATTTTTCTCTCTTTGCTGAGTCTGCATCTGCCCCCAGATGAACTCCAAACAACAACAAAAGAGGTTGGGCAAAGATGATCAAAAGCATGCCTTTGAGTGTCCAGGTGGGGACACAGCAGGCAGAACATTAGCTCTCCACTTCTGAAAAACCCTACGTTATATGAACGTGTTAGATTGACTTGTTCCTGTGATGATGTCAGGCAATCTTTTCTTATAAAAACTACAAAACAAAAAAAGTATTGCAGATCAGTACTCACAGAACTCTTGCTTTTATTCAGGAGAACCAGTTTTCTTCATCATTAACTTTCTATTGACTTAATACAGTTTGGTATTGTATGTGCCAGGACAGTTGTCAGTTTGATTTGACATACGTCAGACAAGATCTATACATTTTTTTTTAAAAAAAAAAAGGGTCTTAAAATAGATTAAAATATTTTTTTTAATCTTAAATCTGTTTCTGTTGAATAGGCTATTCAATTAATCAGAAACTTTAAAAGTCTTGTGTGAAGAGCTTTGATTAAAGCTTTACAAGCATTATTAAAAAATAAGCTTAAACCTAACAAACTAATCCAGTGTATAGCACAAGAATCACTGGATTCTCATTTAGTGGGTAAAACTATCTCTCCTGGACTGATATAAGGAATCAACAAGGAAGGCATCCCTCTCTTAGTTGTCTGGATTGAGATTGCCTCTTTCTACTTTGTCAGATTTGTTATCAAGACTAATGCTGCCTACAATTGTGTGAAATTAATAGTTTTCACATTTTGATTTCAAAGGTAAAACCAAAAAATCCAAAACCAAACAAGATTGTGTTTCAAATGGGTAAATTTGTGTGCATTTGTAATCCAACAGGCCGACCGATTTCATTGCTGTGGTGACATGCGGCACAGCCTGGTCACACACCGCAGAGATGCTCAGTGTGGGAGGCATGCCCATGAGCAACAAATGGGAGGATTACCTCTCTGAAGACAGGACAACAGCAAGAAGGGAACAATACAAAGGATGCTCATGCCTGAACACTCAGCCACTCTGACCTGGGTAACAATCACCTTTAGAGCTAAATATCTATTCATATATAAAAGTTACAATATGATAAGTATTCTTTTAAGCCAAAGGGACCTGTCACAGCTCCCTGCTGAAGGGCTGGGTGGCTAGCTTTTCAAAAGCACTATAGAGTGTTTCAGAAACTGAACCAATAAAAACTTTTAAATAAACAAATATCACTGCTTAATTGATGTCAGCCTGTGCATGCAGGGCATGTAACAGCAGCATTTATTATTCTATTTGCATTCCAGAATGTGTATTATGCAGAATTGTTTAGGTCTCTGAGTAGCCAGCGCTGTGGCTGTAACAATTTCACAGCGAAACCCGAAGTCAAACTCAGATGTCACATCTTACAGACCAGGAATTCTTGTCAAGGAAATCTGATCTTCTCACTCTTTTGCTTCATGTGCTGAAAAAAACTAACTTTCCAAGACGTTACCATGGGTTACCATGGAAGGACCTGACTAAAATCTGTTTACCAGAGACACTGCCTAGCAGGTATTTTTCTCCACTCTTCACCAATACACAACAATCTGCCTCTTACTTTCTTCAGTAGGAGAAATCACAGATTTCTTAACAAAGCTTCAGAAGACCCTCCAAACTTTGAGCTCCCTGTATTTCTAACCCACAAGTCTTTACATATTAATTTTCTTAAATTCTCAAAGCAAACTTTTCCATAGATGAGTCCTCTTTTATTGTGGCATTACTAACAGTCTGTCCATGTTACAGTGAATAAAAACAGGTCTTAATTGGGTGATCTGAGGTTGCTTTTTATCTCCCTGCTCTGGTAATCTCCTTATCAATCTGTATCAGATCCAGACATCTTCATGTTAACCATGGGAGGAGGTTTGATTCTTAAGACTGAAACCAAACACCATCGACTTTCACTTTCCTTACAATTAATCCCAGCTCCAACTCCATCTGCTGTCACTTGGAACTTGCCTTTAACGAGACACTGAAACACTGCTCACCAGATACATGATATCTAGTCAGGAATCACAAACAGATGNAAAAAAAAAAAAAAAAAGCGGCACTGAAACACTTATTATTTCTGCTGAATTACTGTAATGTACTACTGACTTTTTACAGTTTCTTTAGTATAAAAGTGTCTCCTTATTAGAACATTCATATACTTGAGTTAAAGACACTTTTGCAAGAAAGACAACAGCACAGATTAACACAGAGATGCTCAGAGGATAAACATCAGTATTAACATTCATATGCAAGTATCACTCTACTTGCTGCTGCCTTGCAGGAGCTGGCAACAGGTCATTGCTTTGCAGAGCAAGACTGAGCTTCAGACCACAGGACTTCTCTCCTACAACTGCATCGGGTACTCAACTTCTCAGAAACCAAGCCAGAGACACCAGCAGTTTGAACATTGATTTAAAATGCTACACGGAGATAATGATTTTTTTTAAGTCAGTTTGTAAAGGGAAGAAATAGTAATTGCAAAATGAGTTAGTTTCCTACAGCCTGTTTAGCAATACTACTCACTAGGCAACATTTCCTGCTAAAATACTAGAACAAGGTTTTTGTTGAAGTAAATAAGTACCTCTCCTTTGATTTGAAAGGACTTTTACCCGATTGCAGCAGTAGAGCTTGAAATACTTTGTGTGATATGTAATATGTATATGGAATATGGGGTACATTAAATGAAATACAGAGGAGAAATCGCATAGTTTTTTTTATTCTAGAAGAGTTAGCTTACACAGGAACATCAGACTACTTTTGAGTAATGCAGGTTTTCTTAAATTCTTACCATTTAAAGTATTTATTCTCTATTTGTCATTCTTTAGAAATGTTTAAAATATATTTTGGCAAAGTACTTCATGGCTTCACTGCTCTAGGTTTTGGCATCTGGACTCCTTCTGCAAAGAGTTCACAAAGGTCACAAAATTTTTTAAAAATTAAATTAATTCTTTCATACTAAAAATTTGCATGGTTTCAAGCCTATGATCCCAATCTTTTAGGGAACTGGAAGTGTTAAATCACAGTGAAAAAAAATTTCTCCCTTTCCTATGGGAGAGAATGCAATAATATTCTGGACTTTAACAATTATCTTTGACACAAAAATGCTTATATTTAATGGCTCTTGAGAGAATCTTACCCCTGTCATAGGACCCACAATGGAGTGATTTGTATCTGCAATAATTTCACCAGAAATAGAAAAAATTATCTTGCTTGTTGTATTTTTTAATGGCAGCTGCTAGCTCAGTGGCATGGTGTGCTTGAAGAGTCCCCAGGAGCAGAGACCAGGTGGAAGGACCAAGGGGGCAAGTTAAACTAATTTATCATATGGCCATATGGTTTATGGCATTTCCATATTCTTTATCATATTCTTATCACCTGCATAAACTGTTGGTGCATAGGTAGGAAGACAGAGAAAGGAACTAGTATCTCCAGTAAGAGAAGCTGTGCTACTGAATTTCTAAGGACAGATGCAAGGCATTGACATGAGAAACAAAAGGTCAAACAAGCTATGCATTTTTAGATCACAGACAGAATCAAATAACAAGAGACAATTAAGACATCTGGGGAAAAGGACATATAGGCAAAGCAGCATGGGTGATAATTTCACAGAATTTGTTTTGAATAATATTCAAGGTGAACATTTCTAAGTTCAGAGAAATAAACCTAACCTCAGTGTACTTACAACAATAACTGCAAATGATGCCATTAAAGAACTGCCATAATAGACTCAGAGCATGTGTCAGCATTTGGATCCAACAACAAGCATGGAAAAAGCTAACCAGCAATAATGCTGCCAAGAGCAAACTGACCCCACTGCTTATGAAGACTGACTCAGTGTCTGCTCGGTGCTCACTGTGGGGAGAACCACAAATCCCAGGAGAAGCTAAAGTGCATCTGAGAAGGCACATCCCATGTCATGTGTTGTGTCCTGGGAACCAACATCAGAGTGCCAGGAAGCCCCTGAGCAACCAACTGGCTAAGAGGCCCTGCTGAGCTCCCAAGGGAGTTCCAGAAAAACTGCCAGGAACATATGTGTGCAGTACAAAGCACTATTATCTTGCTTCACGCTTTTTATCAGAACACAGCATTTGGTGTTCCCTTACATCACTTCTAAAATGTGAAGAATGACAGCATTAGAGGTGTTCAAGGAGCAGCACACCCATCTCTATCAAATTATGCAGTTCAGTGGTTCCTCCACATTAAATATTGATAGAATAAGTGATGTCGTTCAACAGACTTGGGTTTCCTTGGTACTTGCTGAATTCATAGCAGACTTACACAATTCCTCATCTGTATATAAGCATGGCACAAAATAAAAATAGATACACAAAAACACAACTTGTTTAAGTGATTTAATATAGAATAGATATTTGCCTTTGGTGGTCATGAAACCTTAGGTGGATACTAAAGGGTTTCATAGCATCTGCTTTATCATGATTTGATTCAATGGACTCAAATGGCCAGTAGACTTTCTGTCAGACTCGGGAACAAAAAATATAAAAGCCTCTCTGACCCTAGCATGGCTATGGTATTCACATGAGTGACTAGAAAATGTCCTATTAAAGATTTCTCATGTCTCATTCCAAACCTATCTGTGGTTTCACATCCACCAATGACCACAAAAAGGCAACCAGAGACAGTAATGTATATTTAACAACTTAAAGCCCAGGATAACTATATTAGGCCAAATCCAATAGTCATTACTCTTCATCCTCACACATATTTAGTAACAGACCTGCTTAAACATCTTTAAATAATTAAACACCTTTGACATTCAGGCAACTCTCATTCTATTTTCAAGCAAAAGATACATTTCCAGTCTTTCATAGGAAGCTGACAGCTTGGTCTGCCTGTGCCCTGCATTACAGAAAGCCATAGAGATGCCTCCAACCTGACCCAACATTTCCTGCATAGGCAACGTGGCACAGGTTCCTGTCAGCCACCCTCTGCTTGGGGCTGCACTGATCTATTCAAATTTTCTTCTAAGTCAGTGTCCACATGTACAGTCCATTCTACTCAGCTTGGGTTATTTGGATTCAATTTCAGCTTTGCATGGCAAGGTGCAACTTAATCCTCAGGAAGCAATGGATTTAGAGGGGACTGCTCAAAGAATCAGCTCTTAGGGTAATGCTGAGCAAGGGCTTCAGCCATGGAACTATAATTTCTGCTCACAAAAAATTCTCCTGTGCACCACAGTATAAATGCTGACCA
This sequence comes from Anseranas semipalmata, assembly GCA_013399115.1. Classification (NCBI taxonomy): domain Eukaryota; kingdom Metazoa; phylum Chordata; class Aves; order Anseriformes; family Anseranatidae; genus Anseranas; species Anseranas semipalmata. The sequence continues at coordinate 1,012,344 of VXAA01006829.1, read as the reverse complement.
AAAAAAAAAAAAAAAATCCAATCCAAACCAAAAACAAACAAAAAAAAACCAAACAAACAAAAAAATAAAAAACAAAAAACGGATACAGCAGACATATGGTAACCATGAGCAATAATAATTCTTCAGCTACTGTCTTAATATGATGAAACACAAAGAACAATTAGAACAGCCTAAAGAGCTGCTCCAATATGTGTGTGTATATATACAGATCTGTCTTAAAACACGAGTTATGGACAGTACTGTGTTATGCAAACTGTTCTTAACAAATAAAACAGTCCTACTATGTCTTCAGTAAGGCAGGATAAAGCCCTTGATAAGAAGATGGAAACAACATCCCTTTGAAAGTTCCTAAGTCATTTCAGATGATACGTGCATAAATGCAAATGACAGAATGACTAGAAGTAGTGATGTTACACTCACTGGGACTATGTTTAGAGAGGTGAAAAGGGCAAGAAAGGCATATATTTAAATCAATTATGCGTAGGAAGATGTGAAAGAATTGCAAAGAGTACATACATCATTTCAAACTACAGATGATAGTGGCAGATGATTTTGTACCTTTAATATTGCATCTATACCAAAGTAGTACAAAGAAGACAATGTACTAAATTTATATATTGATTAAAGAACACATTTTCAGCAGTTAATTGGAAAGGGATTTCTATTTTCATAAGAAAAAAAAAAAAAAAGTGCAAGTGATCCTGAATCAGTCAGCACATATGTGCTGGTTAACATGAGATACAGTGAGCTTCAGGAAGTTCCTAACCGGTTGTCTGGAGATATCAGAAATGGTTAACAGTATAGTAGGATCTCTGGAGGAAGTGAAATGTGAAAGTTGCATGACGGGAAAGACCTCAGGAAACACTGAACCTATTGTGAAAGCTAGGAAAGTCACTGAACTGTGATAGTGGAAGATGGAGCAGCAGGTAGGAAAGAAATATTCTGTCACAATGAATCGAATAGCACATGGCCCCCATTAACAGCAATGCAACCAAAGGATCAAAGTATGGACTCCGAACGCTCATTTTTGTAGAAAAGTATCTCTTTCAAGCCTACACAGGTTTTCAATAACTATATAAATGTAAATGATTGTATCTATTGAAGAACATAGATTTTCCTTATCTTTCAGGTAAACAGTCCAGCACCTTTCACAAGAATTAAATCTATTTAATACAAATAAATAAATTGCCTATTAATATTAGGTCAGCTTTTTATACTTTCATATGTATTGGCTAAAACTTCATTTCTCAACTCTCCCTTCCTGACACAAGATGATCCAGTGCTGACTGCACTGCCTTTGGATTTAGACCAGACTTTGATACCCTGGTTTGCTACATACTATGCATGACCATGGACTTCCACTTAATCTCTCTGTACCTCAGTAAAAAATAAAACTGCTCTATTTTAAAGGCATGGTGAAAGGTGACGAAGGTTTAAGGGTGTAAGCATCTTGAACATGATCAAAGCAAGCATTACATAGCTCATGAAAGGCAGGTAAATAGTTGATACAAATTGGATGACTGAGCAACAGTTTACAACCTGTCAAAGTCCTGTCTAAGTCCAAGTGTTGGACAAGAACCAATAAGGAGCTAGAATCCTCTGCTGTGAATAGGAAATATAATTAAATTTGGTATTTCAGCTAAAAATACTGTCATAATATGAAGACCAATTTTAAATAGTTGATTTCAAAACTATCTTGATGACATATACTTCTACTTGGTTTGCTGGCTTTTATTTTATTTTATTTTTATTTTTATGTTTGTAAGGCAACACAATAGATTATATGTCATTGACCATCATGCAAAAAATGTCAAATCTGTGTTTGTCATCAGAAATGGTTATATTGATTTTATTGAGTGTTTCGAGATCGATGTGCTCTATTTGAAATTAACACTTCTAAAATTAACATACAGGCTTTTCTCTATCTAAATTAAAATATACAAAAAAAAAGCAGTATGACAATTAACTAAAAGCTATTTAATGTGTTTTGAAATAAGACAGTAAATGTTCGTTTATGTTAAACCTGTATTATCCTGTATCCTGCAATGAAAGTCATATTGCAGCATCGTCATGCATCATCTACAAGTCTCTCTGAACCAACCATCAGGCTGTCTTTCCCCACTGTTTTAATAACACAGACCAAACCAACTGGCAAAGTGATCCCTGGAGAAAAAACGAAAACCATACAGCAAGAATACTATTCTCATTAGCTTTTCACATCCCTGACATAGCATAAATGCAGGCGCTGGAGTTTTCTCCCTTTCAGAGAGCAAAGTCAATTTAACAGTTCAGCACAACATTTCATCTGACTCCTTACAATTAAGTCAATTGTCAACCCAATAGCCAGTTCAGCATTGAAGTTACAATACAATTTCAGCATTTGCTTTAAATGTTTTGATTCAACAGGGACATATCTTTCTAGTATCAATACTTCCTCCACGATCCTGTGAATTCATAGAATCATAGAATCATAGAATGGCCTGGGTTGAAAAGGACCTTAAAGATCATCTAGTTTCAACCCCCCTGCTCTGGGCAGGGTTGCCCAGGTAATTTCCCCACTATTTCTGTACTTTGGAGGTTAGCAGAACTTAAACAGTTTTTCAGCTCAGTCACTATCTTCCACATTAGCTACAGTCCAATCATTTTCATCAAACGTTGAAACACACATGGTACTAGGATTACTTTACGGAAAGGGGACTTCAACAGACAAAATAGCAGATGAAAAGAAGCAGGTGTAATAGCATAGCAGAGAAAAAAAAAAAAGGCAATATCTGAAAAAATAGCTGCTAAATTCTCAGGTTAGGAGTCTGAGAAAAACACTTCAAACAGAAAAGGCTGGCTGCCTTCCTTAATATTCAACAGCAGAACAAATATTTGGCCATTTTGGGGGTAGAAATACTTCTTAAAGACGTAAAGACTTTGGCTTTAGAAGTTCATTTCAGAACTGACAGCAACTGAAAAAAGGAAGAGGAATCATGGAGATGTTAGTTGTGCATACAGGGTGTTAAAGAGCTAAAAAGAAGATATTCTCATGCTGTTATTACATGACCCCAAAATCCACTTTGCACCTTGCCTGTATTAACAAGAGACAATAATTTCTGAGGCCAAGGATTGCCAGAGCACTGAAGTTCTCTGGAGTTGCACAAAGGGGAGAGAGGCATGATAAATACCAAATGTTTCCAATGGAAGCACTTACCTGGAATAGAAAAGAAATGGTACCCCCTTGTTCCTAATTTTGTCCACCTACCCCACTACCGATCATTGTCTGATTTACCTTACAAGGTCTGATAAGGAGCTCAGCTTGCTATATCAGTCATACCTCCAAAAGTTCTGCTTGTGCTCTGTGTCTGTGTCTGTGCAGTGAGTACTTTCTGTTACCTAAAAAGAAAGAAAAAATAGTTAGTGGCCATTTACATTAAAGCCTGCAACTTTGGAGAAGAAAGGTTTTAGGACTTTTCAAAATTGTTTACTTTATATATGGCATGAGATGGCTTTGGAAAATTGAGTCCAAAAGCTATCAGTAAGCAATGCTGCTGTTTGCTAGACAGATTCCTCTGTAAACTTTATGCTCTCCAACGAAGACTGATTCTTGGGTAAAAGTGCATCTAAGTGGAGAGGGAAACCAGGAATAGCAAGAGCCACGGTGCAATAAAGAAGCTGTTGGTAACAGGTTCCTAACAAAGTAGTTTTTAACATGCAATTCAGTGGTGAGCATGCTGCCCAGGGCATGCAGCAACATGAAGAAAGCTTATGTGGTTTCGAAGAGACACCTGACAACTTAATAGAAGAGAAATCTACCAGGGTTCACTGAATGAATAGAAAACAGCACTGCTTCAAGAAGTCCTTGAGCTGCAAATGATTAAAACCTTGGAAAGTATCATTCTGCCCTGGTCTTTTCTCCTAGGTATCTGCTTTCAGCTGCTGTCACATTTTTTTATGGATCTTCCTTTTCTGTCCACAAGTATATTTCTATCCTGTCCACAAACAGGTTTTCACTCTCTAAGCATGAGAAGAAACATAAAAATTTGGCTATTTGCCTTCCCTAGGTACGGCCTAGTATATGCCTGCAGAATACAGGAGGATGGGACCTCTCAAGTAAGCATAAGTTTTTGGAAATTATTCCTAAAATAATTGCACCAATAATTTGAGTGCTGTAACTCAGTTGGTCAAAGGATGTCCAGAGCACGGTGTCGGCACATGTGGGGGTACCACACAGGCACAGCTTGCACATCCCTGCGCTGCCATGACCTGCAGCAGCAGCAAGCACAAGGCCCCTTTTGCCAGCAGTAGCAGATGTCATCTTGTAACAAAATGGTCTGAAAAAGGCTGCAAGGCATAAAATAAATTCTCATTGATGCTGCCCTCCTCAATAACTTATGAAGGGTGTAGATATTAGCCAGATCAAACTGTCACACACCACCAGGAATGAAACAGCCATGATCTATCTGGCTAAAATCTCAAAGAGCACAAAAAGAGCTCTGACAGCTCTGGTAAAGGAAGCAAAACTCAGCTGGCTGTTTAATTTGTGCTAGCAAACCAGATATTACTTCTGTCTCATTTAAAGCTACTTCCAGAGAAGGAGAAGAAAATCCACAGCTGTAACTGAAGTGACACAACAGTAACAAACGTCATTTCTCTCCATGGAAAACAAAGTATTATATTTGTCCTAGCTAGTCTTATAAAAAGGCCATCAGCTGAAAACATATGTTCTTTGTTACAGGGTTTCCTCAATAGCCAGGTGAGTAAACAAAATGAATGTGAATTCCTGCCTGGACAGCATGTGTTTCTTCATTTTAACCCATTTCCTCTGCCCTCCCCAAGAAGTCCTTCAGCACCCAGTCTCTGCGCAGCTGCACACACATGCTTCCCCGGCCCTGGACACACAACGTGTTTTGCTGTCTCATTTTATTTACCAAGTCTGAGTCAGCCCACCTGAAAATCTCTAATCCCGTCTGTATGCTGTGGAGGAACAAAGGCCTCCAGCATGATGAGACTGAATTTCACATGAAAAATGTCTGCATTAACTGGCTCAGCCAGGAGTTCATGAAACTCTGGAGAACAGAAAGGAGACTCCACACATCTTTCTTTTATTTCCCCTTTTTTAAAAAATAGCCCAATATGACATTGGCTTCTTAAAATGCACCCAAAAAAAAATCTAATAAAAAATGTTTTCCCCCCTTCATAATCGATGCATGAACAACAGAGACATAAGGCAATGCAGACTTTTTCTGGTGCTATGGTGCTTTGCTCCTTCAACAAACTGAAAGCATTCCTTGGAAATACCAACACAGAGAAAGACAAGCAATGACAATACTTACATTATTTGTTTCCAATCTCAGTCATTCAGCAGCATAAAAGTCCCTCCACCACTAGAGGAAGCTGTTTGTACCCCCACCACAAATCACAATGCCTCTGGCTTTCACTATGCTTTACTGAGGAATTAAATGCATTCTAGAGAATTGAGAATATATTCACATCTATAAAATATAATCATCAGAATTGAGAAACAGGGATTCAAGCCCAAATCGTTGTCCTGCATGACACACATTTGCCTGTTTTGCTTTCACCCTTCTCCTGAACACAACTTCATCTCTTCTTCCACCAGCCTCTTCCTCTGCTCCCAGATGGATTCTCTTTTCCTCTGTCTCTTCCCTTGCATCTTTCTCCAGTCCCTCCTTGCCTCCTTTAAAGTGAGGTATGAAAGAAACACTGTTAGCCAACTCAGCCCTCAAGGCCTAAATCCTTAATATTTCTCACTGTGGCTTGTAGACTCTCTCACCATGAGAGTTTAGGAGCACTCCTGAAGGAGACAGCCAGCCAAGCCAGCCTGGAATTAAGGCTAAATCCTGTATTTCCAGCCACAAGGATGTTCAAAACTTCTCAGCAGAAAGAAGTGGTTTCACTGTACTGAGAAAACCTCCTGTTTGTGGAGCTGGAAGGTGAGTTCTGGTGCCCCCTTCCTGAGCAGGAGATGCAAAAGATGAGTGCCTTTCTACTGGCTGCCTGTGGCGTGGCTGATCTGTTCATTGGTACAGATTGCTACAAGTTACAGGTTAGAACAAAGAAAAAAAAAAAAAAAGCTTTTTTGGAAGTTAGGAATTTTCCTTGTCTTTTGGATTGCACATCACAACCATGAGTGCTATGGCCTTGATTCACTTTAAACCCACAGTGTACGTAGTCAGGGCTTGCCCCCTCCCAGGTTACTTATGTCCAGACTGAACATAGCTAACAACTAGCAAATACAATAGGATGAGATGTGTAATTGCCAATGCACTGAAATCACCCAAGAACCAGGCCTTATCTGAACTTCACCTGAATCAGTATAAACCTCCACTGAATTTGGAGTACAACTATCCTTCACAGACTTCTTTAGAGCATGCCAGTATTTGCAAGCCAGAGGTATCCTTACAGTTGTTTGATAAATATTAACATTAATACCCATTCCAGTTGCAAAATGCTAAGGAGCAATCACTTTAAACCACAGCTCTGATGATGAATTAGCCCATTTAGAAGCCATCCGTGCTCTCATGGATCTGATGCTGCTGTGGCAACTTTTGCTAATTGTGCAAATGTCTGTCAGTGGCAGCAACAAAAGTCTGCTTTATCTTCAAACAGTTCTGTGGATGAGCTTCCAGTCGAGCTGCCCAGGCACACCTAGAACAGCAGTGTGCACAGGATGCTGGGCATGGTAAACCAAAACTCAAAACTCACTGCTGAAAGAGCCCAGCAAGCCAAACCAAACCAAGAAAGAGAGAATAACCAGTATCCAGGGACCACTAGCAAGAGGAGGATGAAGGAGGTGTGGCCCTAAAATTCCAGTTTCTTATTTGTAGTATTTTCTTTATTTTCTTAATTTTTTACTTTTTTTTTTCCCCCATGAGTTAGCCAAGACAATGATTATAGTGATTCTCTTAACATTTAGAATATTTTACTATTCTAAAGTAGGGAAAATCCTGAGATAGAGCGTGCTTAATTTATGACAGAGATTGCATGACTTGGATCCCACGAAAGTAGGGAGCTAGAATTGCAGACCTGTATTCCTCCAGCATCATCAGGCCAACAGGAACAATGATTATACTGTAATCCTTACAGGTATCTTGCTTTCCAATCCCTCAAGTAAAATTTATTTTTAGTAAATTAAGTAACACCTGTCTATACAGAATAATGTGGATCTTTCTCCTGCCTTATTAATTTCTGGAGAGCAAAAAAAAAGAAAAAAAAGGATATTAATTCCCCATCTCAGCCTACCCAGGGATTAAGAGTGCTTAGAGGGTCTGGATAAAATGAGAGATGAACAACATATTTGTTAGATGTAATAATGTATGCCCATATGGAAGGAATAGCTAAACTGTCCTTTCCTGTAAAAGAAACTGAACAGATTGCCTAGAAATAGGCAGCTCCCGTTCCTTTTACAGAGAGAAGCAAATGCCATCCAGATGGAAATTATCAAATGGATCAAATAGCTACATTTTATTCCCAAATTATCTTTGTTCTACTTAACACTCATTATACCAGGAAAACTCTTTTCCCTATATCCCAAGTGCAGGCAAGAGAATATTATTTATCGCATGCTCATTCAAAATATTCTGTATTGAAGGGTTCCCTGGTGAGATATTGATGTTTTCAGACAAAAAGAGGGAGAAGAAGAGTGTTCTTCCCAATGGGAACATTCATTTAAGATCTGTGGATTCCCATTAAGTCCTACATATGAATGAGGACTACACTGTTCCTGTGGCACAGCAGTCAACTTTGCACCGCTTCCTGATGCCCAGTGTGACTAAATGCCTTTTCAACACTCTATTGCTTGCTAAGTTTTACAAAAGTGAATATTACAAAGTTCCAGTAAAACAAACCCAAGGTTCCTCATCTACTCTTATTTATACTCTCCCATGTGTAAATATTTCATATGGAAGTTTGCACTGGATAAAAGCACCATATAAAAATCACCAAGAACCCTCATCTTTGGCCCTGTATGATTATATATGGGCATGTATAATCAAATTCAATAATTTAGGGGACATTTTCAAAGGGTTAAGAGGAGTTACTTACCAACTAAAATTGAAAGGCAATGAAATCTGGATACCTAGTTCCTTATTATGACTTTGAAAAATCTCCATAACATTTTATGTGGCAAAAAATCATATTTGTTTAAGCATATCCTCCCATAAATTTCTGATTATATTTATGGATGTTTATGTCTTGTCCTATTGAGTTATATATGCTCTGGCTATATATTTTATTATAACATGAATTTCTTTAACCTGAAAACCTACAGCAGCACAGGTACCTTCTTTTATGAGGACATAAAACTTAACAGCTGTGGCTGAATGACAGGATTAGATCAAGAGAATCTAATCTAACTGGGCCATGTAACACTATACCTTTTATTTCTCATTAATTATTGAACATGAGTTCAACTTGTGTCACAGGTCTATCAGGTGGGCCTATAAATTAGACAATAAATTAGAAGTTGAATTTTTAATGGTATGGTCATCAACAGATAACACTGAGCTCAGCCACAGCAATCAAAAAATACCAAGGATCCCACAGCTTTGGAAATCACAAGAACAGCACCGAGAGGGTGAGAGTGATCATGGCAGCAGTCCACCTGCCAGGGCCTGAGGTCTGTGTGATGCTTTAATCTCTTTCAGAGTGCCGATGGATGGATGTCAGCTTTGCAGTGGCTGGGGGTATAATGGCACCTCTCCCAAGGGAAAACACACCGGGCACACTGACTGGGGGAGTAATACAAACTCTGCCAAGGGACAGAGGGGAGCGGAGACCCTGATGCATAGGGGTCCCAATGTAAAGTACACAGATGGAAGTGCAGTTCCTTCCACTGATAATCCAAGGAACAGATTGGCAAGCAGATTCAGACATTTTGTACAATGCTATGACTTGGTAATCAGCCCCAGAACAATTGTTTTGGAGAAGGAAGCAGCCCCCAATGTTAAGCTGCCACAGCATCCAGGTGAGATGCACAAAGCAATATATTGCTACAACCTCTGTTTAACTGAGAGCTCAAAGGTAGTAACTCATAGTAGGACATAAAACATGATATTACAAATAAGTCTTATAGACAAGACAACCTCTTCTGAGGGAAAAGCTAATTTAGGAAATAAAATATGCATGTTTAAAAATTCAAAGAGGGTCACATTTATCCACAATAGAGGTTATTACTCCCAATAATACTGCTAAGATAATTGTCTTATTCTAAACCATTATAATAGGTTTAACCTACTGCAGAAGAAAGAAAAGCGTGTTTATTTTAAATGAGAGAAGTGTTTACTTTCATGCTAGAGTTTAGAATTTTTTTTCCAAGGAGTACTATTAAACCGAGGCAGAGCCCTCTTCTCAAAAATGGTTTATTAAACTGAAGGATGTGTCTTGACAGTCACATTATTCTTTCCCCAGCATCCAGTTTGCCAGTGCACAGACCTGCACTCGTTTTTAGCAGATACGTCATCTTCCAGAGACTTGCAGGAGTCTGAGCAATTGCTTTTAATTTAGAAGCAGCAGAAACTACTTCCCTCCTTTGCACGCTGTAAAGCTCCCAAGGAAGCATACCAACAAGGATTTCTTTTAATATTACCTTACTTAGGACACAGAAATTAAAAAGAAGAACACAAAAGAGGTCAGAAGTCCTCTAAAGGAAACACATATGCTTATGTGATTTCCCAGAAGAACGGCAGTGACTGCAGGTATTAATCCACCGCAGAAAACTTACCACAGCCCAGGCTGAACCCACACATTTGAATACACTGTTTTAGAAGTTGTTGCCCTCTCTTCCATATCGTTCTATTTTACACTGTTCAAGGGGAAGCACACACAAGTAAAGAGCAGTGTGCAGTTCACAGATAAAGAACACTGAATTCAGCTTATTTTTATGCAAAATCTCCCGAGTATTAGCACTAGACCTGGCATATGCTCAATGCCTCTCTTGATGAATGTTGTCTCCGATCTCCTGTGGCCTCCAGAGAATTTATGTCAGGTCAGTAAGGCTTCAGATCTACATACACATTTCATTTCCTATTTAATATATTTATAAACTGTTACCTAAATGTCTCACAGTGAATCCAAAAGAGTTGAAGACTATAAATAAAGCCAAAACTATGTGTTTAATCCAAGGAAAGATTACAAAGGAAAAGTCCTCAGGCTGAACATTCAAAAAAGAGAGAGAACATCACAAAAGTACGGGTTCCCAAGTGTTAATAACAATTATCTCTTATGAGAAGTCTAGTCCAGTGTTCAGAGCAGTTGCGTAGGACACAGGAGGAGGATTTCAACTCCTTGTCCTGCTAGGCACTGCCAGATCACCACAGCAAGTCACTTATAACCTTGGTCATATTTACTGCTGAAGTACTTTTTGTGGAAATCACCTTCCCTTTCTTCTGCCGTGTAGACCTGACACCTGAGGTAGTCCCCCTTGGTTCCTTTTATAGTCAGTGAGTTGAAAAGACAGCTCTAGAGTATGGATCATAATGCCTATTTCATATCTACATTATGGTGAGATGAATCCCGTCCTGTAGACCAACTGCTGATTTCTCTTCAGGACTATCAGAGGCCCCAGGAGATTAAGGCCTCAGACTTACACTTGGTCCAAGGAATCCCACTCCCTAGGTCATGAATTACACAGAATTCAAGCTTAGTCACTAAGGAGATGATAGCAAATTTCATGCTCCTGAGACATCCGCTACTGCGAAGGTCGACAGTGTTGGCTGAGCTGTACCTAACTGGTTTGGTGTTCACAGCAAGACATCTCTATGATAAAGTCTTCGGAGAAAAGCAAATGTGTGTGTTCAGTCTAGGAACCATTTCACTCAAAATGCAAAACCCATGGAAGAGGCTTTACCTTTATACAAAAATCTGATTTAAGTTACACAATGGATTACATGAAATTCACCTGTGTTCATCAGCCTCATTAAGCCAAAAGGGATTCAAACCCACACTACTCTTAAACCTCAAGAAAAGTAACATAACTACAGGCTAGCCTTGCTGTGGAGAGGACACACTGTATGCCCTTCTCTTTCCAAGCTCTGCTATTTTTCAGAAGGCATACAAATTTCAGGGGAATGAAATGAGAAGCAATAAAGAGCTTAATTCTGTAGTGTAGTGAAGATGTCACATCACCTGAGAAGAACCAGGAAATGTTGAGTCAATTGTTTGTCCACATCCAAAAGTGCAAATCCCAGTCTCAACCCCTCACTGTCCACATGGCAGCCAAATGCTGGATTGCAGTTTCTCCTACAAATCCACTCCTCCGAGAGACAAGAACAGCTCCGTGTCCCCCAAGGAAAGCTACAACCACAAACAGTCATAAACTACCAGAGCCCTCCAGCTACTGCCAAAGCAGCCTCACCCCTAGCTTTTAAAGCCCACTCACCAGAAGGGACTGTCTGCAGCCAGCTGGAAACAAAGATGTGGCTGCTGAGAGACAGAGTCCCCAGCCCACAGATGGGAAAGCAGAGAGGCAGCACCCAGCAGATGGTGGGGGCAAGGGAGGGCAACACAAGATGGCCATGTTCTCCCTTTCTAGCTGCAGCTTTCGCTGAGAGTGAGAAAGAATCGCTCATGACTTTCAGCCTCGGAGCCGTTTGCGAAAAATGACAATGTGCTCCAGGAGCTTCCCACTTAAAGAAGGCTTTGCCAGACAGCCATATGCTGAGAGGCCACAGCGTTCAAAGCTTCTCACTCTTGTCCAAATACAATAGTACAAGTCCAACCCCAGTGAACTTCAAGGAATCCTTGGCTGAAATTCCCCTTTACTCTGCTCCATATTCTCACACCATGACCAAGCTGCAGTGGTTAGGCAGAAAAGATATCTTCATTTCTGATCAACTGTTGATTGAATGTTCCCAGTAGCCCACCCAAACAAAAACAAAAAAAAAACAAAAACAAACAAAAAAAAAACCACTTCTCTTTCCACTCTTGGATGTTTGGCCTCAGTGCCTGAGAAGCCAGGCTTACAGCTGGTCTCGATCACCAGACTGAAACAGAGCTTCTGTGGTGAACCTGACCCATCATCTGTAATAAGATCCTCTAGCTCCTTTACTAGAGTTCAAAAGATCTTTAACAAGGGTGCAAGTCAGTCTAGTTTCCAGCACAGGAGCAAAGGTTCCATAGTTTATGCATATAAAAAAAGATTTAAAAAGTTTGGGGAATATTTTATACAACCACTGACCTTTTTTCATTCCCCTCTTTCAGCTGCAATGAGCCCAAAAGAGACAAGGGAGATATAAACTGCTACACGGCCAGTGTCTGCTATTGGCCTGGTCCCACTGTCATCTATGCTCGGCCGGCAGTGGAGCACGCAAATGAGTTTTCTTCCCATGAATACTAAAGTATTTGGGAAAGTGAAGGTAGATTGATACCTACCTGCATTTTAACCTGCGGTAGAGTCAAGACACAACGAGAACTTCCACTGCATAGTCTTAATGTTCTCTTAAGGTTTAAATTCAGTCTTTAAAATAAATTTTCAGTCTTTAAAATAAATTTTCAGTCCATTTCCCTACTTCTATTATCAACTCCCAAAGGGAAGAGGTGAAAAGAAAAAAAAAAAAGAGAGAAAATCTGCAGAAAGTGACTTCTCCCTGTTTTATACTACCTTCATTTATGCCAACCCCCTGCATTTATACATATATAAGTATACAAATGTACATAAATATTTCATACATATTTACACGTAAATTAACACATTATTCTATGGTTCACCATTAACCTGACTGATAAGATCAAGGCCACAGACTGGGGAAAGACAATATTCCTCACTAAGTGTTCTGGGCCAAGGTTTCTGAAATGTTTAGCTTTCTGCCCTAGCCTCTCCTGTTCTCTTTATTCTCAAGAAAAAGCTGCTGCAAGAATGATGGACTTAAGTCAAAGCTGCCAGCTGGCTGACCTGCTAAGAATATAGATGCACAAATAAATCTGGGAGTGTCTTGGTTTAATCAGGCCTTAAGAGAAACGTCTGCACTGCAGAAGCCTTCCATGCATTATCTGGTTTTAATAAGCAGCTTTAATATTCATCAGCTTAAGGGCTAGATGGAGAGGCTATTTCTAAGAAGATATTAGTGCTCTTGCACATCAGAATTGCCACCCAAAAAAATATAAACATGATTTATTAAAGACTACAAATAATTTAATCATTGGCAACTCATTTTTGTTCTGACTCACACCAATGTCAGTCCTGAGCATGGGACTGAGTTACCATGGGCCGAGCCTCAGATCAGATCCCCAAATCTCCTATGCGCATAAAGTTTTTCATAGTATGAGATAAGCAGTAGACCAAGAGTGGCAGGCTTCCAGAGGAACCCCTCTCCATTTTCTACGAATGTTTAATCTCCAAGAGAACCTAGAGCATCATTTACAACAACCTAGAGCAACATTGACATTGACATCATTTACATTGAACACACTAAGATTTGCAATCTTCCTGAGTTTCCAGTGCCTTCCAGGCCTTTCTCCAGTACACTTATTCTCAAAGTGGAACACAGACCATGTTCCTTCCATGTCCTGCTGCTATTGATTCTGACCAAACTATGTCTGGTTTAGACATTCCTAAAATGTAACTGGCAATCTTTTGAATTTGCATAATGAATTCTTGGTAGTTAAGCGAGACTGGATGCACAGGTGAATGAAGGCAAAACATAGGGTAGGTTATTATTATTTTTTCAATATTATGCACACTATTTTCCTGAAAAATAAGAAGAGAAGGAACAGTCTAATACAGGAATTGCATTGACTAAAGAGAACTTTCTTAATATACATATGATCTGTCATTGTAGGTGTTCTGTTTCTTTTCATCTGAACATAAAACTACCTTTACATTCCCTGTTTATGACATTTCCTACAGAGAAGTGCAAGGAAGAGTGCAGGAGAATTTGTAGCTTCCTTTGATTACATAAAACTGCTTGTTCAGTATTGGCAGATTTTTTTATTGTTATTATTTTTATTTTTACAACTGTCATAGGAGAATGGCTACTCCTTCCAGTGGGTTTTTATTTTCAGATCCCACTCTCGCCACCAGTGCAGGTGCAAACCATTCTGCAGTGCATTTGTTGCCTCAGGTACACCATGGTTTTCTTTTTTTTTTACATTTATCTTTCACACAGCCTCTAAAAAGCACTAAATATGCACAATTTCAGGTTACTATCTCCACGTATTGCATTTATATTCTATTTCTAAATAATACTTATGTTAAAACTAGAGAGAAAAGAGAGGACATTGTTGCTAAAATATGATATTTTTGCTTTAGTACTGGGGAGTTCAAGCATAGAAAAAAGAACAGGGCAAATATTGCCTGAACATGTTAACAAGCATTCATTTGATGCGAACTATCGATCCTAGCAAATAGTTTTGTGCTGTTTCTAACAAGTTCTTTGTAAGTGGAAGAATCTGAATGGAAAACAGGCTCTGTGAGTGCCTGTTGGTAGGAAACGCTGATGTCCAGCTGCCTCCCAAGTGTCCTGATCATCCCGCCAAGCTCAGACAATGCCATTTGACTCAGGCAGTCCTTGGATACCAAACAGCAGATAATTCAACACAAGTTAACTGTTCAGATGTGTTCCGTAAGCACACTGCTACCAATTTAAAAAAAAAAAAAAATCATTTACAGAATAAGGGGTAATATTAATTATTCTGTATGAATCACTCAGCATGCTCAGTCTCCCAAAGGACCTCAGCTTGGCAGGACACCAACATACAAACCATCTGGCCTGCCACTGTGCATCTTGGAGCTGGTTTCTATAAATGACAATGTTTAAAGAATTTGAAGGACCTTGTTTGCTGGTGTAAAGCATCATCTAATCTTGTACATCAATTAGCACATAATTATTTGGCATAATCTGACTATCATTTCTCATTTGCCCATTCAGTGGTGGGATGAAATGGAGTAGGACAGAAGTTTAAAACAGAAAGCCTTTAGCTGACCCATCTTTTCTAGTGTTGTTGCAGGCAGCATTGCAAGCACTGCTGGTAAATTATTAGCACTCCTCCACTGTAGTATCTAAAATCTTACGTTTTTACATAAGAGAAATAAAAAGTAACTGAAATAGTTATACAAATGATAACTGTGGTACGTGCACATATTTACACATTTTTTGTAGTAGGAAGAATTAATTTCTTAAAGAATTAAAAACACGGAGGGCTGTGGATTTTAATTAAAATCTATGACTTGCAAAGCAAAGCTACAAAGTGCCAACAAAGAATCTGTTTGCCTGCAGAATTGCTTAACCCCACTTTGAATTACAGGGCTCCGTGCAGGTAATATGTTTGATATGTTTGCAAGTGTCAGTTCCCCCACCTACGATTCTGTGTGTCTGCAGCCCTTGTTCAGGAAATCATTAATTCCAGTGGGAAGAAAAATGGGGCCAAATAACCTAATTAGCTGTAAGATGAAGCCTGATAGTTAAACCACAGTTGTCTTTGACAGAGAAGGACTGGACTGAGAAAGGCTTGATTTTGTGGTAAGATACTGTGGTATCAACGATAACAGATTATCTTACTATCATATGATACTATTATTATGAATACCCTTATTATTTACACAGTTCTGTATGATTTGACCTCCAGCCTGAACTACCAGGCCCTGTAATTTACTTTCAGCAAGAAAAAGCTCCAAAATAGTTTTAAGTGCTGATTCTTAAAGCATCTTTTATCGATATGAAATTTACTATGCCAAATATTTATAAGTGTTTTTCCACATCAAAATAGCCTAGCATTAAACAAAACAGCTGGTGGCGGGGTGTCAGCTATGTCTTCAGAACTGCTGGCTGGCATTGGGAAGAACAGGAAGACACATGTGAGCAGACTTCCAGACTTTGGATCCTCACAGGCGTCTCCTCTGCTTACACAGTGCTTCAAAACATCGCTTCCAGAGACTATTTCCCTTGGCATCTGGTGTGTATTTTCTAAAGAGGTGCTGGATGAAAACCAATTCAGTTACTGCTGTAAGCAATTGCACTGCTATGTTACTGAGCAAACGAAGACGGGTTTCCCACCGTAAAATGCAAACATGTGCATTAATATTTCTTCAAAACCAGTCATTTTGTTTCTGGCTTCTGAAGAGCAACATCAAACAAAGCAGTAACATGCTATGAACCAATTGGGGGTAATCAATGAAGGCAGAGAAAGAGCACAGAACAGTGCCACATATTACTGTGTGTTAAAAATGCCTTTTTTTAATAACAGTGATTAAAAATAAAGATAGCTGGGAGATTTGAATAATGGAGGGTTTCCAGAAGTATTAACCCTGGTGTGATCCCAAATAAATGACACTTCAGTGTTCTGGAGGATTTACAACCACGCTCAGTTAAACTTCCCAGACTCAAGTAGTACAGCTGCAGCTGCACACACACCTCCTTCCTCCTCCCTCCCATTACCCCAGGATCCATCAAAGGTTCACACAGACCAGACCACATCTATTTCTGAGTCAGGCTGGCGAGGAAGTACTGTCACAGCTGTGCTAGCACAGCTGGCCTGGTACTTCCATTTACTGCGGGTATAGGGGTTTGGCAGCACAGTATCCAGCCCCGTAACGCTGATGTTACTGTAGTCATGATGCCCAAGCAGTCACCTAAAGAAGCGCTCTGAAACAAGTCCAGTAAGAGTACTCAAGTTAAACTGCAATTTGAATAACGAGCTTAAAAGTAACAATTGAAGGATGATATTTTACAGATAATACCACCTGCAGGAACACATTGAGTATCCTGCTGTAGGTCAGCTTATAAAAATAAGAAAGAAAAAAGAAATACCAAGACTTTAAGGAAACACTAACAGCAAAACTACCCTCAAATTTCTGTAAAATGGGATTTTAGGAAGTTGATGGTACAACATCTCCTCAAATTCTAGAGGAAACTGTCACTCAAGCCAGACATTTTTTCAGAACTTGCTATTGCACACTGAAGAAATGGGTTATCCATAAAAGCAAAAGTGATTTAATAGATTGTTCCATGGTCTCAGTTAAATGAAAAGCAAATCATAAACAAGTGGTAAAACAGAAATTGGGATGCACCCTGGCTATTGAAAATTCTGCAGGTTTCACACATCTGAAGTGTTCTAAGAAATACTGATCAGAAAAATTATTATAGCTCTTTCTCATATAAATTTTGCAGTCATTTCAAACTAGTTGCTAGGCCATGCTAACTAGTAAAATATTTTTGTTTTAAAAAATAAGTAGTACTTTTTATACATACTTAGTAGTATGTCAATGAGAAAATCACATTGCTAAGATGCTTTACCTGGTTTTATTTCTGAGGTTTTTATTCTTTCTTGTGCAGCTGATTTCTCCCCACAGGATTTCGACCTTTATTACTTGCTGACAACATGTCTGACAAATAGCTTTTTGCTGTGGTAGCTGAGGTTGAGCCATCTGTTTTTTCTCTAGAGAGCCATGCATTATTCGTAATGACATTTTTCTGTTTCATTCCCTGGGGAATAGCACCTGCATGCTGATTTCCTATTTGACCCCAAAATACATCATCGCATTTGGACAAGTGGTCCCTCCCCTTCGTGGCCCTGAAAGCACCATGCTCTGGAGGCTCCAGTGTCTCCTCCATCTCTGGGAGTGGAGGCCAAGGGGTTTCCTCCTGGTTCACGGGCAGGTTGCGGTCAGCCTTTGGGTTTGCACTGGAGGATACAACTGAAGGTGTCTGTGGAGGAACAAAGAAAAGAAAACTTTGGATGTCCCAGTGTGTTTCCATACCCTATATGGAAACAGGTCTCTCTGGGCATTGTGGCTGATTTCAGCTGTTGCTTCCCATTTAATTGTTCAATAGGCCTGTGTCATGCTCTCCCTGGGATTTAATCAAAGCACACTTGGTGTATATATATATAAAAAATAAATCCATGAATTAACAAAGATCAGGGCCATCAAAGAGCTGTTTGCATTCTGCTCTCCCTAATAGTTTTCCTCTATGACAATATTTTTATCGATCATTTTTATATATGACTGTGATAAAGAAGATGACCAGGAAACCAGTTTGGATTGTCACGTATAGCCCCTGGATTAAATAATTTAAGGGTTCCACCTGTTATCAGAATTTTGAGTCATCATTCCATTGTATAATAAATTTCTTAACTAAAAAGAGACATCAGTATCTTGCATGATTTTTTTTCAACTATTAATGCCAAAAGCAGAAACTATGCTTTTGCTTGTTTTATTCCTCTTATTTTAACCTGAGATTATAAAGAAAATTCATTAGAGTAATATTTGTAACTACTCTAGCTAACTGGCTTTAGTAATTGCATATTTGAATTTTGTTTCCGTAAAATTATGGAGAGGTTATGTTGTCTTAGAAAGGGCGAAATCTCCTGCGTGTTTAGGTTAGCAGCAGACTGTCACAAATGCAATTGCAATTGATCAGCTCTGGTCTTAACAGGATTCCTGCAGTTAATGGAAATTACTATAAAGAGCTTCAGGGCATAGGAATAATTGGATCACTAAAAAAAAACAAAAAAAAAACAAAATGGAGGTAAAAAAAAAAGGTAGGACACGATCAACATGATAACCCTTTTTTTAAAAAAAAAAAAAAAAACAACAAAAAATGAAATAATCCAGCATTTTTCAGAGATAATCTTGTTGAGAATATACCATGATGAAAACAACAACTTTTAATTGTTTTACATGCCCCGAGCCATTTTTAAACAACGGGGAAGAAAAAGCATAATGAAAAACATTAAGTACTTGTTATCTTCAGCTTGTTTAAACTAACAATAAAATGTGCATCTCTGGAAATGATCATTAAAATATTTATATGATCTGTAAAATGACTGCCAAGAATAGTAGATTTCACTAAACTAAAAATGATGAAAAAAATTTTACCGACCAGGCAATTTTTGTGATGGTTTTGTCTTAGTTCCTGATGCAAGGCTATGATCCTCTCTGGACTTCTTAATTTTATAGGAGAATTGGCATAAATATTTGGAGTGATGTAAGAACTGTGGATGCCATCCACCTCTCGTAGAGAGTTTGTAGGTTTTGATCCTTTCATCCCGTTCACTCTGACATATGTCTCATGATCCTCCAACTGTCCACTGGCCTCTGAAATGTCTGTGGAAGAAGGCAGTATCTGCAAGACAAAATACCATTTTTAGAAATTCAGGCTAAATGAAGTTTCCTAACACTGTTTATTTTGAATTATTGGAAGCTGTTTAGATTAATTCATAGCAATCAGCAGTCACAAAAACTAAACATAAAGAAATGATATTTACTGAAATAAGAAAAAAAATAATATACCAATTATTTTAACTGTGAAACATTCCTGTATCTGTCTAAAATGTAATACTACATTCCTCAACTCTTCCCCAAGAACTAAAAATTCCAAATTTGCATGTGGTTATTAAGAGAAACTAGAAAAAAAAAAAGGAAAAAATACTAATTTTTTGATCGCATGATTGCATAATGTTTCTTCTTGAAGAATTTCAGAATTTATAATGTTTCTTTCACACTTTCTCTCACTCCACAACAAATCCAAGTTTGTCTACCTAAGAATGCTTAAGATAGTTAAGCTTAATGGATTTTAAAAGTGTATTAGTTTAACTTCACAAACTCTTCTGCAGACCCTCTTATTCTGAATTAAAATTTTCTTAATTGAGTTGATCTTATTGCATGACCAAATTTACCTCAACACCACAACAAAGTTTTCAGATTATCCTTCCTGAATATCCTCTTCACTGAACTGAAGTGTCACTTAGAAAGAAATGTAGTTTGTTTAATTATGTATCTTTTCATAACAGTTGCAAACAGGAAGAGAAGATCTCACTGAAGATAAATGACTATCACAGGGTAGTAGCATTTCATCATCCAAATACAAATTTATTTGTATAAATACAGGACTAATGCTACATTTTTTTCTTGCAGTTGCAACAACAATTAATTTAAGATTGTTAAAAAATGTTTGTTTTTGTTTGATTGTTAAAAAATGTTTGTTTGTTTTTCTTTGTTTGTTTGAGTTATTTCCAAAATTAATACATCTGATTACACGACAAATTTATCACCTCATTGTCATTAGTCCTCTTGCAAAAGCTCCAGAAATGCAAATACTATAAACATCCAACATCGGGAATGGTTATTTAAGATAAAACACATTTAGCTTAAAACAATGTATTGTTTTTCCTCTGTACATCTTCAGTGAGCATTAGCTACATCACTTGTGTCCATTCAAAAAAACAAAGTGTTCTGAAAGGTCATAGTGATGTAAGATTGCTCTGAAGTGACCCCCAAAAAAGATGAGCATTTACTAACAAGCTGATTCACCAAAATAAAATGTTATGACAGCATAAAGGAGAATATACAGTGTGTGAACTGTTGCCATTGCCAAGGAAAGAAGTTGCACCATCTTGCAGAGGTGATCAGCATGGAGCTTTATGAGAAACATGTACCTTGCAAGCACTTCAAGAGCAGCTCCAAGGCCAGGGTCAGAGCACATAGAGAGCAGTGGTGCTGTACTGTCCATAGCCTTGGAGGTGACCCTAAATCCCTGCAGGGTACAACCTAGCCTGACCTGAGAAAGCTCATCGCTCTCATCCCCTGCTTGCAAAGCAACCCTCAAGGCTCTTGGGCTTCTTGGAGTACGTGTCTTGTGATTCTTAAGTACACCACCATGTTGGTAGCCAGCCCATAGGTTCAGGAGGGTGGGCCATGCCTGTCAGTCTCTAGACCCAGTGTGCTGCAGGACAGACCCTTCCCCAGGATACACCACGTGAGAGAATGTGAATGATGAACATGAGCGATGGACACTGACTTTGATCCCATTCCACCTTCTGTTCTTGGCTCCCCACCATGAGAGGAGGGAACCAACACTGCTGAATTCTGTCCATCGGTCCCATTAAAGTACCCAGCATGTTTGGCCAGCTGAGACACCGACTGCTCCATGGCGGCAGTGGCAGCTCATGGCTCATTTAGTTCAGGCTGAGCAGCAGGCCAAGGAGCAAGACAGTGACATCTAGGAACTGAACGAGCACTCATATGGACCAACTTTGGGCACATAATTTAAATTGCTGCTCTTCCCTAAGGGACTTGCTTTGTCTACGCTGATTGTTGAGGTAGTCTGTGATCTGGATAGAGTGTTTATTTGGTTAGGGTGGCATGAATACCCAATCATATCCTAGCATCACAGCCATAGATCAGTTGGAAAGTAAAAGCTATACGTTTGGATGGTCCCTATAAACACTGAAGCCAAAGGCAGCTTCAGAAGTCCTTGGTCTCTAACCAAGGTTATGAAAGCAGTAACTGTCCCCAGCACTCACCAAAAACGCTGGCTGGCTGAAAGCGATAGAGGGTTTACAAAGGGCAGCCCTGAAATGTTTTGCGGCATGAAGGGATTGGATCTAAAATTATTTGATGAGAATTTCCTCACTGCAGGAAGCACAGTTAGAGGCATCCCTAGTGATAGATGAGAATCAGCAGGGGCAGCACAAGTTCTGGAGTTCAGTGACCCGCGCAAAGGCAAATCACTGTCCTCCTCGGTAGGCAGGATTGCTGGTAAAGCTACCAGGAAAAACAGCACCAAATCAGAGCTGGGACACTGGTAGATTTCATTGCTAGAAAAATAACATCATTGAAGGGTCTTTTCTTCTATTTCCTTCAACTGTTCAACCCACCAACTCTTTTGCATCCCAGGATTACTGAATTCTGCTGCAGCCAATGTAGTGAAACTCAGCAGAAATGTGGGTTAATGCAAACCCCGATGAGTGGTTTGGGCTATGTATGAAAGCTGGTATGATTCTCTCAAAAATGCTCATCTTCAGCATTTCGTAAGACTTTGTGAAACACCAAAAAACATATTTTCTATAGCACTATAGATGTGGCCCAGCATTTTATTCATGAACACAAAAATTCCTACATTTTGTCTCAATGTCCAGGCATGAATTTTTTCTATTACCTAATTATCACACTTTTCTTTTTTACAGTATTAATTTGATTTACCTTTGATATATATATTTTTTTTCTTTCCTGTAAAGTTTCCACAAATTACCCCATCTAGGTAGAAATGAAAGTATTGTGATATTCCACCAAACTTGGCAGAGTCCAAGTTTACACTTCAAGTTCTTGAAGGGATCAATATTAAAAACAAAAATTACTACCCTTCCCCACATTACAAAACTGAAAAGATACTGGCGTCTTAGATAAGAATAAAGTTTTAATTCCTCTGGATGATTTTAATTGAACATTTTATCTTAATATAAATTCTCATATTTATCAGGAAGGTTAGCTTTCAAAGTTAGTTTATTTCTTTTTAATCATGGCTATTACTCTATTTGCATTTACTATTCTAGACAAACTCCCACTGTGGCCCATGTATTAGAGCACAAACCACTGCTAAAATAGCTGTTGTATGTATGCAGTCAGGAAACAGATCTAAGTCTTTGTCAGCCAAAACCAATTTTACTTTAAAATAGCACTAACCTTGAGTATGTACCAACTCCTCAGCCACTAAAAATGCTTGAGATTCCCTCTCTAAGAACATCCATTTACATAATTATTAATAATTATTTAATAATTATTAATATAACTGCTTTACCAGTTATTTCACTGGAAAGAACAGGCTGCCCTTAACAGTTTTAATCCATATTTTATACCCTTCGATATTTTTAATAATCTTTCTGAAGGTCAAAAATAACATACCTCAGCAATAGATTTTACCTTTCTTTAAAATTGACTAAATAACAACAACCATATTGGTTCTTCCATCTCCTTGGAATTCCATTTGATTCAGGTTGCATTTTCTTTAACATTAGAAAAAGAAGCCTCGTCCTGTGAAAAACTTTGTCTGGAAAGATCCCTTGGTCTTCATCAGCATTGTCCCCTAGAGACTGAAACCCCAGAGTTAAACTCATTTTCCACTCTAAGGGTGGGACTCACCTGACCAAAGCATATCTCCTGCTGACCCCTGTTACAACAGAGAGAAAGTCACTTCTTAGACTCTTCTCACCTTATCTTAAGCAGATACCTAAAATGGGCAGGGTAACTCCTTGTCAGTACTTCTTTCTCTTTAGTAACCATGGAAAGAAGAAGAGAAACTACCACAGATGTAACTGTCTGAAGTACAGACTTCAAACATGAAATGTATCTCACCCTCAGTGTCAGAAAAGCTTCTGATCTTAACAGTAACGCACAAATCATTTTATGGAGAGCATAAGAGAATGTTATTTCAGGTCTGTTTCCTTCAAATATGATTCGCAGGAAAGCAGTAAGTGCTTTCTTGCAAAGAAATGTGCAGAGGAAAAAAAAAAGAAAAAAAACACTGTTCTATTGAAAAGTATCTCAGAAGAAATGCCTTGATACAAAGGATGATTAAGCTACAGTGTTCTGCACATTTATTCCCCATTCTGTAAAACAAATAATTCACTCCACTGGACACATTCTCTGCCTGGAGCTTTCCATACATGAGGTTTAAGATGACTCCATGAAAAGCAATAAAAAGCACTACCATTTATCCTTATATTCCTTGCACAAATTCCCTCTTAAATCTGAGAAACAGCCACGATGGTTTCATATCCACTATGGAAAGAATACATAAAACACATCAAGTCAGAGACTTCCAATGCAAGAGAAATTGAAGTGAATGAGTACAGCAGCATTACCCATTACAGCCATCAGTCATCTGGACAGAGGCTGGTGACATAAAACCAGGACTGGTTGGCTCAGATATCTGTGGGAAAGAATCAAACACGCTCCTGTTTCTCCACATATATTCTGAAAGAGAGAGAAAAGGCCCAAAAATACGGCACAGCTGCACAGACTGGGATGATCTCATGTGAAGGGCAAGTCAAGCTCTCTTGCTCCTCTTTGTGGTTCTCTAATATATCAAAAGCAGCATGGACATAGCCTCGTATTCAAGCTAGTCAAGCTGGGTAAAGCCTGTTTCACAAACTGCAATAGACAGCTAATTTCACAGAAAACGTGAAAGCTCCTCTTTCACATTTCTGATTAATTATCTGAAGCATCTTCTCCTCCTTTCCACTGTTACCAATCCAAGTAAACCAGCTGTTACAAAACCCAGTCCCAGTCCTTTTTGTCAGCTGCCCAGTGAGCATGAGTATCTATCACAAGCTGATGAAAGCTGCCCTGTGTACTTTCCATTGGGAACTGCAGAGAAACAATAACTGCTAATAATGTCCATGAATTAATCCTATAACAGCAAGAAAAGAAAGATGAGGACAAGTCCCTTCCAATTGAAAAAATCGCATTTAAAAGAAGATAATGAAAGTGATCCTTACATTCTTTGCACAAATTCCCTCTCAGATATGAGAAACAGGGGTTAAACAAAGGACTGAAATGGAGATTGGCCACATGTTTTGTGTCTGACATTGGGCCTATGAACCCCAGCCATGGCACTGTGATGAGTGCCACATGCACCTGCTGGAGGCTGTCCTTGTTCCTGGGGTGCACCTCTTTAAACACATGCTTTTTATCTTCCAAACACAAAATAAGACAAAATTTTAATTATTTCAGTTGTCCAAATTTATTACCACTCCACTACAAGGGGCTCAAATGGTTTCTCATTTCTGTTCTTTTATAAGGAGAGTATATCTCAAAGTCTAGAAATCACTGCAGTTAACTTCTTCATGCCTCCTAAAGTTTCAAGTCCATATTAGACATACATTATCACTCCTATGGCTTCCCAAAAGGCTACTTTTTTGAGAAACAGGAATGATGAAACTTTTCTTCACCATCCTGTACACAATCATCATTTTCACTAGACTTACACAGGTGTTTTCTCTGCCTGAAAAAGAATTTAAATAAAACCTTCAGTGTAATCTTATATGTTTATTATGATAAACTAAACTAAAATTAAACTAATTACACTAAATTACTAAATTAAATTACAAATGAAAGGATTTCATGGTGTACAGTTTTACAGTGAGAAAAAGTCATTCAAAATCTAGTCCTCTCTACAGAGACGTGAAAAGTATATTAAGAGAAGGAAAATTGTTTTTCTTTCCTGAACAGATTACTCCAATGTATATCTGGTGTCAGCAAAAAGTATACTGATGGACCAAAATAAGGGATACTACAAGATTCAAGCAAATTTTAGTTCTCACTCAAAAACATTTGAATGCAACATTGGGCTGTGAAAATAATCAAGAATGACAAAACTTATGAGTGTTGCTCTGCTGAACCAAACTGATTTGAAATTTTCAGTTAGTGTAAATTAGCAAAAGGGAGCCATTGGGACAACAGTGATTTACAGTGTCTGAGAACACAGTTTCCAATGCTGAAAGTGAAGTACAGCTCCAAAGATGATTTTCCATCACACTGCCTTAGTGTTTAACTACTTTAATTGGGATGGCTATTAGGAAGAAAATACTTCTGGCAAACAGCAGGGAATGCCCAATCATCTGTTATGCCCTGAATAACAAAAGAACTAAGTTTTTTTTTTTTAAAAATATGAGTAACTTGTTGATGCCCATAATTCTTTTACTGAAGCTGGAGCTTCCTAGCACAAAGCTAGGGCAAATCNGGGGTCTTAAAAGAATTTTAAAATACATTTTTTCTGAGAACCAGGCACAGATTTTTTTACTGAACGACACAAGACCAGGCACTGAATTTAATGCAGAGTCCTCTTTCCTTCAAAAGGGCTCTGGATCAGCCCTCCATGCATCACTGCAAGCATTTGGTTGAAATTCTTCAGTAAGCTAAAGCAGGTAAGTCTGCTGCCAATGTGCAACAGACTTCTGTTTGTCACTGGGTCCAGAAATGAATAAAGCCAACTGCAAATTTTTAGTTTAAGAAGGAAACAACAATGCATCTGTCCACCGAGTTTTCTCTAGAAGCATTCAAATGTTAAGAATGATTTAGAAGTAAAAATCTCAGGGGAAGGAATGGAATGAGCTTTCAAAGGAGTTTTATGTCAGTAAAAGCTGGGAAACTTAGATGTGAATTTCAGCAAGAATAAGAGTTGAAATGCAAAAAATAATCCTCAAAGATGAATGGTCAGTTCAGTTTACCATATGTTGGCACAAGTCAGTACAGGATTTTGAAAACCAAAGGAACGTATCACATGAATATGAAAGATTCTTCTTTCGGATTCCAACCACTATTTATTAAACTAGCAGCAGTGTCGCTTGGAAATTTTCTCACTAAAATGTTTTCCATTGGAAAACTGATTCATAGAAATCTAAATTTTTCATGGGAACATGCAGATCTGCCTTGGCAGGAAGGGTTTCCCCTGTTACACATGGAATTACTTATCACAGCCAACTGGAGCAGCTGTACCCAGAATGGTCTGAAGCACAGCATCACGGTGCCCAGCAAGTCAGTCTATTCTCTGCATGATCCAGAAACCAGGCATGAAACCCCACATCCCTGAGCCCAGGTGGGACCTCCGGCCACTACAATGCTGCATACTATGGAAAGGGATTTCTGCTCCACTTAGTGAATAGCTAAATGTCTGCTGGAGCAGGGAATTGAATCTGGGGCTCCTATATCCCGATGAACTCATTGGCCATCAGGATATAGATTCAGTCTAATTCTGTCTTGTAAGAGTTGATAAATTTTGGGACAAATAGACATTCAGGAAGACGGTGTGGATGTGCACAGTATTTTGATTTTTAGTTTATTGGGAAACTTTACACTATGCTCATTCATCACTGCAATGTCTGAGAAAACGTCTGAAGGCAGTGAAGTATTATCTCCCTTTCGGACAGATGAGTTATTAATTCCTGTCACACAAAACATTCATTCTCAGTGTGAGCTTGGGCGAGACAATAGTGGGACCATTTGACATACTCAAAGCAGAAATTGCCAGATACAAAATCCAGTCCCCTCCTGCAACCACACTGCCATTTTTTTTCTTTCGATTTCTTCAGAAATCTGAGATGATGCATTGTGCAGGAAGAAAATGCAAAAATCTTATTTAAAGTCAAATTGTATCATATATGCTGTGTTATTCACCAGACTAGGTGTTTTGTCAAAGTATTAGGTAAGTGTTTTCTGCATGGAGCACAGACATACTTGGTGATAAGCTCCAGAAGATTTAAACCCTGACCAACACTGCAGTAAAACAGCCAACTCCACTGACTTGCCTGAAGCAATATTTAATTAAGTGCCCAGATATATTTTATAACTATACACCGAGTCTCATTGAACACTTAAAAAAAAAAAAACACAAAACACTGACAATATAGCAGGTGAAACCAGAGGATCCTATAAGGATGTACAAACACTTACCCCTTGATTACACATTGGTGTAAAAGTGGCTGCATACTCTGCCAGGGCCATGTCGTTCACCAAGCGTTTCACCTCTTCGTCAAATACGGAGTTCTTAAATCCTTGCTGGTGAAATTCACCATGCATCCTGGTAATGAAGTTGTTCCTTTCTTGGCATTTTCGCATGAGGCAAGCCAACTTAGCCTATGCAGCATGAACACATACACATTGATTTTACTCTCTGTTGGGACTGCAAGATTATATTTTGCATCTGATGGAATTCCACACATTTTGACCCAAAGCTGTACATTGCAGTCCTATGCTTCTAGGCTGTTTAGGTGCCTCTGCACCCTGCAACAGCAATATGCACACACAGATAAACTGGAAAGAAGCATTTGCTTTTCCACCTGTGAAGACCCACTTTAACAAGCTGAATAGTACCCTTAGCAACAATGTCAGCCAACCCCTGCCTAAAGCCCAGGAGCAAGCAGCTAAATCAGGAGCAGCTGCAGAAAGCAGGCACATGCACAGAATGGCTACAATACACTGAAAAATAAAGCAAGCCTGTAAACACAGGGATACCCCTTTGCAGAGGTCCTGCATCAGCACACGCTACCTTCAGAGGAGCTAGCGTCAACTTCGCTTCAGACTTTCTCTTCTGAAGTTCTTTTGCCTGAAAAGTTGAAAAACATAATTTATTAATTTATTCAATAGTTTCAAAAAAGTTTTTAAAGCTATTCAATAGCTTTAAATTTAAAATGTTGCTTTTAGTCACTTTAAAATATTTAAAATATTGTTTTAGACCTGACTTTCAAGGCGTACACTTCACATAGTTGTGTGACCCTGTATCACAAACACCATGAAGCAGTGTAAGGAGTTGCTTGTACACTGATAAGCCCTGGCATTCAAACACTGCCTTAGCATTGATGTTGGGCTTATGCATTACCAAGTGCTTTTGGATGCTTTTTAGATGGAGCCCTATATCACTGAGATTATTTCATCACAGCAGTATCACATCAAAGGCATGGTATCGTTCATTATGCATTCATACTCCCATTTGGTCTGTGAATCTTCCAAAATACTCTTTTGGGGAAAAATTTTCCCTTTTCTTACTTATATTATGTTGTAAAATGCAAGAAACACAGGAGGATTTTCTGCATGTGCATTCCACAGCAGGCTTTGAAAGGTGAACATCAACAACTTTCTACTCTGACATGATCGATACAATTTCCCCTACTATGAGGTGAGCCAGGTGACCTGATCTGTACCTTATGATTAAAATGTTTATTATTCATGGGAAACCTTCTTTCTGATTATGCAGAAAAAAATATAGTACTCTGACAGGTAAAATCTATTTCTATTATAAATCAATACAGTATTATTTGGCAGTAAAGTACAGATTCCTTTGCATTCATTTTGTTTGACAATTTGCATTTCTGTAAAGTCTGCAGGAAATATATTGCATGCATCAAAAAAAAAAAAAAAAAGGTTCCCTTTATAAGAACCCAGTTATGCTGAAAGAGGTCGCATGGTCCTCAACTAAAAAATCGCAGGCTTGGGAAGGAACATAGTGGATAAGACAGGAGAGACATGTCTTTACATTCCACTAGCTCTGAGGGAACAAATAAAAAGCTGGCAGTAGGTCCCGTCACTGCTGACATTAAATTCTTGATGAGGCACGGAACAAAACACTTTGTTGATCCAACAGAACAATTAGGAGCTGCCCATTAATGTGGCTAGCACGTCTCACCCTTTACTCACATACCATCTGATATGCACCATCCATCAATACAGACAGCAGACACTACAAAACCAAGTCATTTTACCAGCACTATTCTCTTAAGAGGCAGCCTAATCAACTCCTGAGAGAAGCCACTAGTCTTCTGTACAGGGCTGGTTTAAAGTAAATCACAGCACATGACAAGGTGCTGGATTTACTATGGAGGATGGAGGATGAAGCTCGCACTCTGCAGGGAGAATAAAACTCTTTGTCTCCTCTATTTCAGAGAAAAGACAGGGAAGAAGCATGTTCTATGTGTTGTGTAGTGTGCTATTGAGAAAACGCCATTTACTAGTTGTTTCGGAGCACAACGGGCAATTCCAATTTGGCTCACATAATAACAATCATCCCTTTTTAAAAATTAGTTCCAAAGAAATAGAAAATAAAATCTAAGGAAACAGCCTTAACAGGAATTTGTTTCCACCTAAGAGTTCAGCTGTTGTAGTCACAACGACAACAGTTTGACTTTAAGGCAGCAGCTCTGCAATTGTTAGAGAGAGTACCTGCTCTGGCTTGCCAGATGAAATACAATGCACAGGTGTAAAAACTGCTCATGTAAGCATACTTGCATGTATATGGAGGCTTTCACCAGAATAACCACGCCAACTAGAAAAAACCCACCACCACACACACCTAAGTGAAAACTATTTAATGAAATTCATAGTGTGTAACCCTAAAAGCTGGATCCAAAAAAAGCTACGAAAACTCTATTAAAATTCTGTCACTAGCTCACTGTGTCTCCCAATCTGATACAGTGCAACAAGAGAGCCGGGAATGTTAAAAATCCTGACAATTTAAGCCAAGGAGGTGGCTCTGTAAAAAAAATTCAGCACCGCTTTGCTTGCATTATGCTATGGGGATTATAGCAGAGACTGGTGGCAACTTTTATTATAGATAGACTATCATCTTTCCATAATGTTGACCACCCAGGCAGTTTACATTTTTTCCTTATTTCTCTGAAGTCAGGGGTATTTTTACATGCCTGTAAACCATTTAATTATCCCCAGACCCGTTCCCAGGAAAGACAACTATTTTGGTTTTCTGTTTTGAAAAAAGGTAGAAGCTGAAGTCTAAGCTCACATCAGTCCACCCATTCAAGCACACAGACAACAGCTTTCTTGTACCTTTTCACGTAGCTGAGCCTGAAGGAGTTCCACTTCATTTTGCAAGTCGTGAAACTGATTTTGTAACGCAGCCTGGTCCCTGAGCTGGGCTTTCAAGGTCAGCACTTGCTGCTGTAATCTCTTATTGGCTATTTTATTCTCCTCTATTTCCTGGGTATCTTTCACAGTGTATACAGGCTAGAAAGCAAATACACAGATTTTCAAATTAGACGTGGAAAATAAAAAAATGTTCTCAATCATGTTTTAGAGCAACATACCTACCTTGTAACTCATTTTTTTTAAGCTAATGTAGGACTTCAAACCTTCAAAAACATAGTAGTGTATCTTGCACTAATCTTAAAATTGTTTATGAGCAAGGAGTTCTCGATCCCCTCTGAGAGTAGGTGTGGGACTGGGATTTCACAAAGTTCCTTCAAGGTAAGTACTGTATTATAATCATTTCATACTTGGGGAAACTGGGGCACAGGCAGATTAAGCGACTAACCTAAGGTCACAGAGTGAGTAAGAATAGAATTCAAAAGTCCCCGTTCTCCTGCTCTAACTTCTATATAATATGCTCCTTGGTTTTCCACATGTGTTTATCTCAGAGAGCAAATAACATGCTTGCAGTTGTATTTTTGTTATGGAAGATTATTAATAAAACTAATCTCATTTTAGCACAAATTTCAAAAAGTACTTAAAAAAATTAATTACATTAAAATGTAATAATAGCTGTACAGAAAAAGTGGAAGGAGGAGCTTCTGAATTTAATTCCTCCTCCCCCAATCTCCATTTTTTTTTGATTTCATGCTCTTAGATTGAAAGGATCAGTGACAGCTTTAGATTTATGGTCAGCATCATATGGTCAGCTCCTAGAAGTGATACTATGAGGTTAAATGCACAGTCTAAGAATGAGGAAAGGGGAGGAAAGGGTGAAGAAAGTCTTGTGAAAAAAATGTTTGTGCTGTTGTGAGCTTATATTTTAAAAATATTGAGTTGATACACACAGCTGTTCAAGCTTTCCTGTAATATTATTCATGAAACTCTAAAGAGATCAAGCATTTGGGTGATTAAGCTAAAAATCCTAGTCTGACCTACGATAAAACCATGTAACCTTCTGACAAAACGTGCAAGAAGATGGTTTGATTTTCATGGATATTAACACTGAAACAGCTGACAGAAGAGCTAATGTTCAGCCATGGTGCACAGCAGCACAGTGTAATTCTCATGGCTTTCTGACCATCTTCCTAACTTGGACACCTTGGTGACTAGAACATATTAAAGGTACCCTTTCATAGAAAACAGCAAACTGAAGAGATAGATCATGTCATTCTGCCTGCAACACATAATTGCAACACAGATAAAAACATGAATATGACATTTTCATACTCTTCCAAATGAAGCAAGTTCTCTATGTGTAGCATTCTAATAATTCATGTATGCTTTGTATCAAAATTGTTGGCTCCCTCTTGTGTTAAGAGAAAAGAACAATAGCAACTGTTGGACACATCAAGATTGATTAGATCAAGGTTGCAGTGACAAAAGCCTGAGAATGAGTCTAAGACATGAAGACATGGTATTTTCCTCATCTGCTTTCCTACACACAAAAAAAGCTTGTTAAATCAGAAATGGAAACACTCCCTGACTGAAGATGCTTAATGGAAAAAGAGGTGGGAAAAAATATTTTGCTTGAAGGTTAAAGGCAGAAAAGGGTTACCTCTTTCCTTTGCATTTTGCTGGCCTGCTAGCAGTTTTCTGTAGTTTCAAAGTGCAAATGAGGCATACAAGATTTATTTATGATCACTGTCACATGTCCCAATTAACAGTAACCATTGGTCAAGCTCCAAAAGGGTGAAGGACCCAGCAACTGGGAAATAACCAAATAACTAAGCCCAAAACTTAGCATTTAACACACTGCATTCTTATAAAACCTGGCAATCTCTAGCATTTAAAGTTGTTGCCTAAACATTAACAAAAAATCTTCCTTCTCTTCCATGTGCTGTGCTCGTCTCAAAACTGAAAATTAGAGGGAATATGGCCTTTTGGCTACAGGCCATGACAGGAGCTGGGGGTTCACTGGCACTTTATTTACTGTGTGCATTTCATCCAAAATTCTTGTATTCATTTTCAAAGCTGCAAATAGTATGCTGCTCCCTTGCTGCTCACCCACGGATTTCTCTGAACTCCTACTACAATGCTATGGTTCAGAAAGACACTTCAGCATCCTAGAAAATTTCCCCAAATATTCTTATGCTAAATGACATTTTCCCTGCTAGCAACACCACTGAAACTAGAAGCCCTAGTAGTAATTTTGAGGTATATTATCTTAGCTTTCTTTTAGTTGTGATATATAATATCGTGACAGCCTTTTGAAGTCTCAGCTGAGAACTAGAATCCCTGGGCAACAGGGGCTGTAGAACATAAGATAGGTACGACCTTGGGTTCTGGATTGAGAGTGCTCACATCTCCACTTCTTTCAAGCATCACAGACAGATGTCTTCCAGAAAAGAAAGTTCAGAACAGGAAAAAATAAAATAGATTATTGTGATCTACTGTATCAATTTTTTATTAATATCTTTGTGGGATGAAAAACTCTTCTGGATAAGGTGACAACTAACTGAAAATAAGAACAGGATTACCAATCTGCAACACTGCCCTCAGGAAGAAAAATGTGCTAGGAAAGTAGTTCATGGTAATCACTGTAGCAAAAACATATATATATATATATATATATTTTGTTTTTAATCTAGAAAAACTTAGGTCATATCTTATGGATTTCACACAAACCCACTATTGACAGCTCTATATTTATTAAAAAGTTTATTTTAAAAGAGAAATATTGAAAAAAAGTTACAACCTTTCATAAAATCTGTCTATTGTCTATCTATAGTGCTATTTGCTTAATTGTGCCAATAAAATCTAAATCCTTGATTAAGATATAGTGGACTTAAGACATACAGATAATTAGCTCAGTGATCAGATAGTGTAACTGAAGGATAAATCCGGCTCTCCGATGTACATACACTAAACCTTTGACCCCAGGATGAGATATGTGTGTATTCAAGAATTTGACATTAATCCTACAACAGATTTAAATTAGACAAAGAAATGTGATCCAAAGCAAATAACATTGCACTAGTGCACAAAGATATACTAGTGATTAATAAACACTAACATGGAAAATTTAGTTACTGGAGAGTTTAATGGTATTTTTTTTTTTCTGAAAAAAAAAAAAAAAGGCTGATCAGCACTTTTAATGGTTAATGAATCTTTCCCTTGTAAGTCATAGAAATAAGTAACACCTTAATTATGCATGACCAATAAAACATGTAATAGTTGCCTCAGACTGTCCTCAAACAAAAGGGTTAAAGCTCCATTGCTCAAAAAGGCCTCCAAAAGTTTAAGTGTTAGCTTAAACAACACACCATGATATACTTCTGTTTGTTGTCCAATTTGTGGGGTTCTTCTTGCTTGAAATAAATTTCATTAAGTTTTAAGATGTTACGTGCCAATACATCATACTGAGCTAAAAAGTCTGTGTTTCATTTTCAATTAGCAATCAGAATTCAGTTGCTTAAACATCAGTACTAGTGCCATGTGAGGCGTACAAGCTAAAATACAGTGCAGAGGACTTGCAGATGGCCAACTATGCTCTCAGCCAGGATGCCTTACGGCATTTCAATGGCATAAACAGTGACATTTAGGCAACTGAACTGAGCCCAGATTCCTTACATTTTCCAGAAGGTGTTTTTATTTCTTCTGAAGCCATATCTATCTAACATGTTCAAACTAAATTTGCAAATATTGCAGGTTGTTACAAGATTGCTTTTCCAACTGATATATGTTTCACATTTCGTCTTCAGAGTTCTCTTGTCAGGAAGGACAGAAATATTTGGGGGGCTAGATGAAAAGTCTTTATGAAAGCTGCTTCCAGGAGATTATTCAATAATTAAAAATCTTTCAGTAAAACACTTTATCTTGCTGGAAACATAAAAGCTTTATCAAGACACAGAAACACCTGAAAATTCCAAAAGTTTTCATTAACAGCAAAAACACAGAATTTCTATGTTATAGATATATTCCAATTATTTTTTTTCTCCCCCATGTGATAGATTTCCTAGAATCATAGAATCATAGAATGGCTTGAGTTGGAAAAGACCTTAAAGATCATCTGGATTGTGGGGTTACACAGTTGGGCTGTATGCATCAGTTAGATTTTGACTCCCCATTAATCCACACCTCCTGCTCACCTGCAATGGAAATTGCTCCAGAAAATGTCCAGCATCATAGCTTCTTTTTACCTGTCCAAAACTAGTTCTCTGCGCAGGAAGGCAGAGAGAAGCAGTGGCCATATACCAAAAACACATCAGACTTCTCAAACTGCAGGAAAAACAAAGAGCACTCAAAGCAAACACCTTCAACTTTGGGTGGTCTCATTAAGGCCACCTGAAAATCCATGCCTCAGAAAATGATTCTGCTTAGAAAGAGCAGGACAAGAGTTCTCCTAAAAAATGGAGGTGTCTACAATATCCATGCAGAGCCCAAACTTTGGAGTGTCCTGGAGACAGATGGCATAATATCTCCTCACTTTAAAGTTTACATCTGCATTGGCTCTAGGTGCTCTATACTTGCTTCAAATCTCTTGCCAATAACAATAATAGTGTCTCAGCATCCAAAACATCCTATCCAAAGGAATGTACTTTTCTCCATTCCATTTACATACATACCATGAATTTGCAGTGCTGCTTTTGAAGCATTTTGTCCCCAGCTTCTTGTTTAAGATGGTCTAATTCTGAGATAACCTGTGTCAAACGAGTTTTGATTTCTTCATATCTTGTTTCCGCAAAGCCAAGTTCCCTGTACCACTTCTGAGCCTAACAGGAAAAATAAAAAGCAAAATTACTGAATGTAGTTAGTCTAGCTTTTCTCAATAATGGCTTACAACCATGGAACATGTGATATGGAGCCTGATCTCTATAAGTTTTAAATTGTTGTTAATTGATTTAAATAAATTAATTATACCATACACTGTCATCTTATAAAAAGAAATCAGTAAGAATCTTAAATCAAGTTCTATAGAAACATATCTAACTAGAGTTATGCAGAAGAGTAGATTAATTTTGAAGTTTCTAAATTTGAAGCTACCTTGAGTACTCTGAATGATGCTTAAAAAAAACAGCGGTGAATGTACTGACAATATCAGAGATCACATCTTTGAAAGCCGTTGGAGCAAAACAGAAGTAAATCAGCTATGGGTAAAAAAAACAATCACGAAAAATGTCAAAAATGAAAAATGCAGTGAAGCAAAAAAAAAAAGAAGCCTATACATTTACCTTTTTATTACTTCTAAGATGCATTTTCCCTGCTTATACACATTAACTGTCATTTTGGGAAACAACAACAAAAATCACTTGATAGATAATCTGGGTGCCTGACAGCAAGCTCCTTTCCTCATATTAGGCACCAGTTGTTCTCCCGTCTGAAATCAAAGGCTTTGCATTCTTTTAAATAAACTGAGAAAGCTGTTGTAATACATAAAAGGATTAGAAGGACCCAACTTAATCAGATTTAAAAAATAAATAAATAAAAATGAAACGATCTCTTCACAGTAAACTACAAGGTCAGGATTCTTTCCCTAACCAGCCATCACTCATCCCAATCCACCCCTTCATTGCAGTTGCCTCATCTGAGATGAGGGAAGTCATACAGTGGTTGTCAAAGGACATCCATTTCGTACACCCACCATGTGTAAGCACTGCTCTTTTACACACTTGTAATTGCCAAGGTTTTTCCACAGGCAGTCTGAGTGATGCCTGTTACTGTGTGAAACAGCCCCGTAAGTATGAGCTTGCCATAAAGCAATACATTCTGCTTAGATAAGCAGGCAGTGGAGATTGTTCAATAAAAACAGGAACGTTAAAGCTAATGTGTCAGGAAAGGCACAACACAGAAAGCTTCCTCAGCTGGTATTAAAACCTTAGTCTTGCTGTGCACAAGCACGGAACTAGCTGTCCATCATAATAAGAATTTCCATGTAGGTGGTGTTGGACATAGTGCTTACTACATAGATGTCAAGACAAGAGGCAGTGTGCATGCTTTGCACTCTCACTAGCGAAACCACTTGACAGTGTCCGATTTTATGTCATTTTGCCTCTTATTCAAAAATCTGTCTGAATTCAGATTTGCCATAATCCTCAGTGCTTCTGCTGCTTTCTACTCTTCATTCCTAATGAGGGAGAGGGAAGCACTCTGTCAAGAGGTGGCTACAGCAGATAGCTTGTTTGGTGTGTCTTTATTAAGCACTCAGCTTCTCTCAAGTCTGCTGAAGGAATGCAGCTTCACTTGAAATTCCAGCCAACAACAAATAACAGTGCAAGTAATCTCTTAGATGAGAGATCAGAGAGATACATTTTCGTTCTGCAGATCAGAGACTTCCTTATTTTGTAAAAGCTTATTGTAAAAAAAAAAAGAAAAAGGCAGAAAGAACAGCCATGTAAGAAAACAAAATAGAAAAAAATTTGCTCCTCAGAATTACATCAGAGTAGGAGGTTACCTCTTTTTTTGATTTTTCTAATTCCTTTTGCTGTATTTTTAGTTCCTCTTTTGCCTTCTCCACTTGCTCTTTCATCACGCTGTAGCTTTCAAATGTGCTGCCCTGGATACACAACAGAAAGACATGAATCCTCTCACCCATACACAAGCGTGCACACATTTTTACTGAAAAATATACAGTTTCCTTTTATCTGAATTACTACAAACATTTACATAAAATCAAAATATTAGAGATAAATCTTCCCCAGTTGATCATTCTTAACCTAAGTAATAATTCTGTTTTTAGAAGAACATTGTAATCTCCATAGAATTTCACTGCAGTGTAAGGTTCATGATTGCAGAGGAAAAAATACAGATGAGAAATCAAGAATAATTAAAGATCTCGTCTTTACACGTATGTTTCACAAAAATCAAAACAATTTAAAAAAAATAGACCCTATCAAAATAAAAGTTAGTAAGTGAATATGTAACCACTGTAACAGAAGCTTGTGGAAATTCCTCTACCAGACGATTTCACTCTTTCAAGAAAATAAATAAAAATAAATCCCTGATGCACTCAAGCATCATTTTTTACTCCTGTAGCTTGCTATAGCACTTTAAAATTCTCTAATACAACATTCAGAAAAAACTCTCTGGTATTTTGCCTTCTGTTTCAAAGTTAACTTCAGCACCTCAGATCTCAAGGACATGGCAGTTTACAACATTTTCTATATTCCAAAATTAATTTAGCTTTGTCCTCCAAATGGCATTTATATCTCCTCCTTTCTTTAGAAAATCCTGCTCAATAACACTCCTCATTATTACTATTTACCTCTTGGCTGGGGAAATAGCTGGAGGGGTCTATTCCTTCTTCTTCAGTCTGAGTTACACTACATGCTGTTTCAACTTTCTTTGGCTTAAGACCACGTTGTTGACTTCTATTTTCTTCTTTTAGTTTTACTACCTTTTCCTTTGTTTCCAAACACTTTTGTTTCCTCAGATCTTCATAGGTGAAACCCAAAGAAGACATTAATTCTTTCAATTTGTTGTTTTCTAAAATAAAGTTTGCATTTGCTTTTTGAAATTCATCAAGTTGTTCTGCAGTTTCTTTCTTGATTCTGTCTATAGCTCTTTTCAGTACACATTTTTCCTCCTGTAAATCAGAAATAGTTTGGTAACAGCTGGTTTTGCACTCTTGAAGTTCTGAAACCAAGGCTCGGTATTTGTCTTGTTCACATTTTACCTCTGCCAAACATCCCAATAAAGTTTCTTTTTCATCTTCTAAAAGAGATATTCTTTGTAAGTTTCCCTCTCTCTCTTGTATTAATTCATTGTATTTTGCTACATAGTTCTCATTGTCTTGTAATAATTTAGCTATTTCTTTGAAGCATCTACTTCTTTCTTCTTTCAGGTCAGAAAGCAGCTGGAAATATCTCGTTTTCCTTTGACCAAGGGATAAAACACTCCTGGGAAGTTTATTTGATTCAATTGTCAATGAATCTTTTTCAGAATTCCTGTTTTTCTCTTCAACATATGAGATATTCTTAGGGAAGGTTTCAGCAAAAATTGTTCCTGGGCACATGGTATTTTCTTCTGATATGTTATTATAACATTCACTAGCAACTTCGCTCTCATTAAGTAAGTTTTGAAAAGAAGCAATGTTAGCTTCATCTACTTCTAAAGCGTATTGAAAATATGCACTCATCTCCTCTTCTAGTGCACAAATCTTCTGAAGATATCTCTCATTCTCCTTTTGTAATATACAGACCGTTTTTGAGTAATTTTCATTCTCTTGCATCAGTAGAAATATCCTCTGAGAACACATAGCCACTGCTTTTTCCAATGCATATATTTTCACGTTACGCTCATTAACCGCTTCCAGTGGTGACAGATGACAGAAATACTCATAAAAATTGCCTTCTGGCAGGAACTGTTTGCTTAAACACACAGTCCTCTTTTGCACAGGAGAGAGTATGCTTAGTGGATACCTCTCTTCCTCTGACCAAAAACCTTTCTGAAGGTATGCATATTGCATGTTTTCAGCAGCCAATTTTTGACATGAGAAATTCTTCTCTTTTGATTTGTGTAATTTTAGGGACTGGTCTTTCTTTTCTTTCAGTCCGATATTCCTGGAAGGGTTTATTTGGTGAGGTTGCTCCCCTTTCTCTTCCATTTTCATTATGTCTCCTCCATTGCATACCCTAATCACATCAGAGGTGCAGATTTCTGAGAGGGTTCCTTGTTTGTCCGTTAGTTCAAGACTCCCTTTGAAATGCTTCTGTAAGTCTTTAAAATCAATAGATATATCGTGGTTACCTTGTGGGCTACCCAGTTTGTCTTTGGTGTCCATTCCTTGCTTCCCAGGCCTAATCAACTCAGTTTTATTTAAAACTTTAGAATTTTCCTCAAAAACACAGGTAACGTGTTGTGCTTGGGCCTTCTCATTCTGTATTTCTTCTCCTTTAACTCTCTGTCTAAAGATTTTTTGGTGATATTTTATATCATTAGCGCCTTTATCCAGACTTTTATTTTTACTTATACTTTTTGGTACAATTTGTTTGTTTTGCTGATGTTTTTCCACACTATATTTTTCTAGAAAGGATGTGAAATTGTCAGTCACAAAGCAAGGTATTTTTCCATGAAGAACTACAGAAGCTTTTTCAGAAAAACCTCCTTCTGCAACCACACAGAGGCCATCAGAGCAAAGAGTGGTATTTGCCTCACTGAAATCCAAACTCCTCACTTTCTTCACCTTTGTGACAGCTGCTACGTGGTAGCTTTCAGGTTTTAACAAGGTAAGGTGGGGTTTGTTCCTCATCAAAGCTTCAACCACAGAAACAGGGAACATCTTTGCTGGTAGATTTATAGCTTGTTCCTTCAAGAGAGAAAAGTATTCTTCATCTTTGGTTTCCTTACATGTCTCATCATTAGTTAACTTCTCAGAGCAAGGTGGAAACAGTCTCACTGCAGGATAGCTTGGGGTACATCTAAACAAAGTGAAACTATCTTCTAGACCAACTGCCCTTTTTGTTCTGAGGGTGACCTGGTCACAGCAAAAGAGAAATGTTTCAAACTGAAAAATATAAGCCAAGGTATATCATTATATGTGACTAATCATAAGTTATTTTTCACTTCATTCATAAAATGTTTGATTACAGACAGATGAGAAAAATATTGCCATATAAATAGTTTTCAAATAATTTAAAGATTTGAAATAGAATAATGATACAAATAAGAAGGTACAAATAAGTCAATCATTTTCTTAGTGCACACCTTTATTCATCTTGAATAACATCTTTAGTAGATATGATTTCAAGATACTTTTATATTTGACTTTAAATACACCAACTCTTCTTTTTATCTTAAAATTCACAGACTCACTGTGCTCACAGAGGTAACAGGAATAGCAGGAACTTTTCTTCTCACCAGTTTGATCTCAGCTAAACCAAGTTCATCAGCAGTGTTTGCAAAGGCTCTGGAATTTTCTTCCAAAACTGGTAGAACTTCTTCCAGTAGCTTCTCTGTCTGCTTTAGCCCACCACAGCTATATCCTGGTGTTTCTGTTATAGTAAAGCACTGGATAAGTGTAATGCCACTCACAGATGAAAAACAAGCCCCAAAACATCTGACCAGATATTTTGAATGGAAAGTATTTTAGTCAGAGTATGCCCAGAACTACCTTCTCTAGCAGAAGTACACATCAACAGCGATGCAGAGGTAAGCATGACATTAAACAAGGAAACATACTTCATAAGAAAACATAAATGTTAAGCTCTAAATTAAGAAATATTTGGGAGGCTGTTCTCCCCAGGTCTCAAAGCATTTAAAAATGAAAAACACATCTCATTATAATGGGTAGAGGAAAACTTATAGGTTAAACTCACAGGTTAAACCTAAGGGCTAAAATAGTCAGTGCAAGTCTGTATTTGCATAAACTGAAATTTGCCATAAAATTCCCAATAGCTTCAGTTGGAAGAATTAGCCTGATACAATTTGCGAAAATCAGAGTTTTCACATCATGTTTGGTCTAAAAAAAAAAACAAATCTAACAGCTACACAGCATTCCCAAACACCATACTTCAGTCTCGACATGGAAAGTATCCCCTAAATCCTCAGCTCTGTAGCCTCTGGCAGTTCCAGAATTTCTTGAGAAAGCTCACATCTAAATTCTAGTGTCATATCGGTGAATAGTTATTCCTCCACCTTCTCAAGATATAGTTTCCAGATTAGGAAGTTTTTAGAAGGTCTTTTACCTCCTAAGTAATGCATACCACATGAATGAAGTCATCTTCATTTTTGCTGCACAGAAATGAAATAAAAAATTGCAGCTTGTTTTCATACCGTAGTCTTTGGCATGTAGCAGTACAACTGGAGTTTGAGTAGCTCTACTTCTGAGTGTATCTGAGACTGCTCCCCATGTCAGATTTTGAATGTCATCCTGGACTAGGTCTCCATTCTTAATGGGAAAAGGAGGAGGAAAATAAAAAGCAGATTATGAATACACAGAGTTTCTGATATGAGAAACAGGCACACAAATTTCCTTTGCTATTACTATTTACATTCAAAAGACCCATTATTTCATTATAATTGCTGCTAGTTCCTACAGTTTTCTCATTCCAACATTTTCCAGTAAATGGCGTGGTTGCTAGACTTCACCCTCATGTTTCCTTCATACTCTACAACTACTTACAGAAGGACATCTGAGTAATAAGCATGTAATATGTTGGAACACAGATGGGCCACCAGCAGTGCAGAGTCTAACTGATATGTCCATGAACAAAGAGAAAAGAAAGTCTAATCAAAGAGGGAATGAGACTAATAGTTCATTGCCCAGCACCATGCAGGCTACAAAGACAATTGTTCCTAGACTGGAAGAGCTCTTTACAAAAAGAAGAATAATTGTTCAGAATAAAATTTTCTTTTCAGTCAATAATTTAATTATAAATTTCATATTCTGTTCTCAACATCTATCTTCACTCTCTGATTGAATTTGGATACTGGGACAATTTCTGGTGCAAAGCAGATACTCTTAATGTTTGATAGACTGCAGATCATTTCACATCTACCATGCTCATTTATAGTGAACAGAATAATCAGATTTGATTTTCTCAACAAAACACATAATTGAGGCTGTAGCCAGAACAGCTACAGCACAGAAAGCAAGCCAACACAGTCTCTTTTGTCTTCCCACACATAAATGCCAGCAGAAAAAACTCTGTCCCTCTGAGTTGAGCTGCAGCTTTACAGTTACATACAGATGGAAAAGGCAGTGACTTCAAAGGCTTCAAATCTATAGCAAGTCTGCAAAGGCCACTTGATTTTCCACAGGATCACCACTGAGAATAATTTGGATTTCAACCCAAGCCATATCCTGCATTATAGTGCCTTGACTGGGTGGCATGATTTAAGTGAAAACCACAATACTTCCAAGATTTCTTCTTTTTCTCAGTAATACTGAAGCTAATGTTAGTTCCTCAAAACACACTCATTCTTTCCCTGCAAGTTTGCCTCTACTTCATCCCAGATATCTTTACTTTATTAATATGTGGATTCCATCAAAAGATGGTTATTCAAAATGATGTAAAAGATACAATTCTTGAATGCCAGGAACATCACAGAATGAAATCCAGCCTTTGACTGTCATGTGAAAGCTGTAGAAAAGTGTGCCATTTGGTGTTTCTTAACTTTCCTTCACCAAGACTTTGAATAAACCCCTAACAGTTCTTAAAGTGGGCTTATAAAAAAGATGGAGAGCAACTTTTTCTCAGGCAGACAGTGATAGGACAAGGGGGAATGGTTTCAAACTAAAAGAGCAGAGATTTAGACTAGATGTTAGGAGGAAATTCTTTACTATGAGGGTGGTGAGACACCGGAACAGGTTGCCCAGAGAGGCTGTGGATGCCCCATCCCTAGAAGTGTTCAAGGCCAGCCTGGATGGCCAACCTGATCTAGTGGGTGCCATCCCTGCCTACGGCAGTGGGGTTGGAACCAGATGATCTTTAAGGTCCCTTCCAACCCAAGCCATTCTATGATTCTATGATTCTAACATTCACATCTAGAAATTTCCTGATAAATAAAGACACAGGTACATGGTACCAGCGGCTTTTTTGTGCATTTTTTCA
The DNA here is from genome assembly GCA_013399115.1 of Anseranas semipalmata. Taxonomy (NCBI): domain Eukaryota; kingdom Metazoa; phylum Chordata; class Aves; order Anseriformes; family Anseranatidae; genus Anseranas; species Anseranas semipalmata. Next base: position 969,660 of record VXAA01006829.1, on the reverse strand, counting down.
TTCATGCATAAGCTGCAATCGAAACATTGCATACAAGATCCTGATAATAATTCTGGAAATGCGAATTTGTGATGAGATTTATGGGACTACACCCCTCCATGAGATTCAGTTCACCTAGTTTTCAAGAATAATTGATGTGCTTGGCATTTGAATGACACAATATTTAGTGAGGGATCTCATACTGTGTGTATTTCACACAGGTCTGATGAGTCTGCCGTCACAAACTACTTTTTTTCCTGGGTGTGGAATAGGCAAATGATCCCATTCGCTCTTTCAGTGAAAAATGATATACCAGCAGCTTTCCAGAAAAGTAACAGCATGAAAATCTTTCTTGTATTGCATGCAACTCCTCATCTGTATAGCTGGTGATGGGGTATGATGGGCTTAAATAGGATTTTTCTTGTAACCGTTTTAGTTTGAATACTACAAGACCAATGTAAGGAGATTAGGAAATTCTTTTTTTATTAGGTGCTACTAAAACATGAGTTGAGGGGAAAAAAAACTCTTCAGTTTTACAATACAACACCAGAGGTCTCCCTCCTCCTTTTATATAGATACTGATTTTTTTTTTCCTACTATCTCAAGCCACTATTTTCTACTGGAAAAATACAGATGAATTCATAGTAGTATCAAAAGAGGAGGAAAATACAACCAGCAATGCAGAAGACACAAGGTTTGCTGCTGCTGCTGCTATGTACAGGTTTCAAGGAACACAATCTACTGTGCATCAGAACAAAGTACACCAGTTTAACATGTATTATGGCACGTTCTTTTGTGCCAAAGACCAGGTAACTCAGTAAACTCCTAAGACAAGACAGCTATGAACAAATCGCTGGAAAATAAATGATTAGCAAACATTGTGTAGAAGAAAAAAATAACTTTTTTTTTACCATGGTACAGCATAGAATGAAAGAGATTTGGTTTTATTTCTTGAAGACTTTCTGGATTAGTCTCAAGCAATTAGTCAGCTGATATATCTTGCTTTCACACCTTCAAATAACTCAACATTTACTTTCTCTCTTTCTCAATTTTCTCAAAGAAAGTAATTCTCTACTTATTCTCTGGCTCTGAAAGCCCTCAACCCTCCTGATTTTAGTTGGGCAGTCCTCTCACAGTGCACTTGGTTGTTGTACCTGTGCATAGCTCAGTGCAAGTCTCTCTAAAAATATCTTAAGCTTAGCTCAGGCTAAGTATAAAAATAAGCAACAGCAGTGAGTCCTTCTGCCAAATCAGAGCAGCTAAGGAGAAACATGGTCAGGCACGGCTTCTGAGCCAAGGTCACCTATGTGCTGCTGGTTACTGCAGAAGGATCTTGTTCTCTTGCACACATGAAAAAGCTCCTGGAGCTCACTTCTTTGGGACTACAGAGCCAGAAATGGTACAAATCACTGTGTCTGTAAAGGTGTGTTCAAGTACCAGGTTAAAAACTTCAACTTGATTTCTTCTAGGCTTTTATGGACAAAGGATCTTCTCTACCTTCTCTCAGTCCTGGAAGTATTCACAGTGTGATTGTCCTTCTATACTAAAGGGGTTTTGTTCATGCCCATTACCTCTCAGTTAATTGCAGTTAAAATCAGAAGACTTCTAGGGATATTGGGTCACAATCTGAATGGGATAGCTGAGCATGAGTCTTAACTGATTTCACTTTATTTAACAAATCCTCAGAATAAAAATACCCTCTACCCCATTGCATAAAGAATAAAACCTTGTTTGAGTCCTCTCCATGAAAAGAATTATTCTTTGTCAGCAAAATGAATTGGCAGAGGCTGAATGCCATATTACAGCAAATGCAGAGCTTTCCCATGCAATGCTGGAGTGAACTGCTTGAAGCAAAGAAATCCTATTCAACGTATTCAGAGCACATCATAATGCTGTGGAGCTGCAAACCATTGAATATCTCAACTCACTCCCAGCCATGAATATGGTATCCATCTTCCTTTGTTTTCCATTATCCAGATCTCATAGACAAGATTTATTTTCAGTTATGCTTTTTTCTTCAGCATCCGGGCATGAATAAGATGCGAAAACTCACCCAACCATATGTGTACTCTTCCTCTGAATGATGTCCATGAGACAGAAGTCTTAGAAGTTCTTCTGAGCTCTACTTCTGGTGCCAACTGAGACTTTTTGCCTTGGGCACATCACTTAAAAACTTAAGGAAACAAGATTTGTGAAGTGCCCTCAATGTGCACCTCATAAAAGCAGTGATGCAATGAAACTCCAGCTACTGATTCCAGTCGGTGTGAATCAGACACTGAAGTTCTAATACATCGACAGAAATAAAGGAAACAAATGAAGGAAGGAAAAAGCCTTAGTCTTGCATCTCCGTTGCACACTTAATGAAAAGTGTAATCTGGGGTGATATAAAGATAAAAGTTTATTATACTTTGCCTTACTTTTACTCACCAGGTCAGCACTGTTGTCTCCGTTTTCAAATCTTGTAAGTTGTGCGTCCTTTTCTTCCTTCTTTTTTAACTTCACCCTACCTTGATCTTTTAAAGCTCTGTTTTCATCCAAAAGCTTTTCCACTTGTTCCTGTAGTTTGATTTCAGATAATTTCAGATTACAAACTTGATGGCAAGATTCTTCCAATTTTCTCCTGAGAAAGTCTTCAGTGTCCAGGGAGCACTGGAGTTCAGTCAGCAGGTCTGCCTGTTCTCTTCTGTTGTCCTCCTCTTTTTCCCTTAAGAACTTCAGATTTTGCTGAAATGACTCAAAGCGGCTTTTCATGTCATGCTCCATGTTTTCAATGCAAGTTTTCAATTCCATGACTTCCACATCAGAAAGTTTATAGCCCTGAGTTCCACTGGATGCTGATTCCAGCTTCTGTTGGAGACACTGTGCCATTCCCTCTTCTAACTTGGATGTCAAAAGAGCAATATCGGCATTGAGATCTAACGCTTGCTTTTCCAGCCTAGACACTTCTCCCCGAAGGTAACATTCCCTTTCTCTCAGCACTGCTGTCTGTTGCTTCTGCCTTTGTTTGTAGTGCTCAAAATACTCTGACTGGCTTTTTACTTCATCTTCTTTTGTCTTCAGCTGCTCCTGAAGCCAACGTAATTTTTCCTTTTGCTTCTTCTCTGACTTTTCTTGGTTTTCAACCTACAATTTCAGTGATTTGCATGGTTAACATCTCAATACCAAATCTCTTCTTCCCTTACAATTTTTCTTAATTTTGCAATAATTCTGCTTTTTTTTTTTTCCTGAAAACCCAGGCATAACATAAATAGAAATATTCAAAAGCCAGTGAAATCCTACATTCAGAGCAAAACTGACCTGCTGTTTTGTCATTTCAGCCATCACTGAAAATTCTCAATAGGAAAAAAAAAAAGGCAAAAAATACAGGAAGTCTTTAAACACTTTCTTATGCATGTTTTACAATACATACTAAATCAAAAGAAAGCTTGGACTGAAATTCATACAACCAGCTCTGAACTATACAATAACATATCCTTGACACTGACACTAGTACAGCACTGGGATGTTACAGACAGAGAAGACATGGTTCTTTTAAAGAAAACAGAACACACACTTGTAAGAGACCAAGTTTTTGCCCTTTGCCCTTCCCCATACCTGTCATCTGTCAGCCCCTTTTATGAGCCTGTGGTAAAAGGAGAAAGGAATATGTGCCTTTTGAATCAGTTTGAGAAAGACTTTAGTATTTTTATTTGCACCAAAGTGTGCTTCAACACAGAGACATACAGAGGTGAAAGAGGTCAACGAAAGGCAGAGAAGGCTTTCATGATTCACATGCTGCCCTTGCTTTGAGCAGAGAAATAGCTACCAGTATCATAGTGCCATTGTGGCAACTTTTAAGCAAGACTGAAGGACAGAGACATTGGTGTATTTCTTCAAGCACTTCTTTGGTCAGTCTTTTTGATCTCTGGTATGTTCCCATCAGAAGTGTTCACCAGCAAGGACAAGACAGGAGGAACACCAGGCTGAAATGTTATACAAAGTCAGATAGGTGTGGCATAATAGTTTATTTTGTTTAACTGTTGATGGGAATATATATGTATCTAAGCTTCCTGAATCTTGAAAAGTACATTTCACTTCTAATCAAAAAAGAAAAGATTACTGCTCATATTCATGAGTTGTGCCATATAGTGCTATTTCCTGTCAGATTATTCCACCTTGACTTAAAATGCTGATAAAATGAAAGTGTATCTTATGATGAACAGAATTAAAAGGCATTGTTTCACTATAGACTGTCCCAGAAGAACTTTCATTCCTTCTCCATTTTAATGGATCCATCCAATGAGCTGTGCAAACTAGGAAAAAAAAAGCCTGTTGTATTTGTTATCAGACAACAGCTGACCCTCCTGATACATAAGCATTTATTCCTATACATTTACTAATGCTCAGGAGAACTGAGGGCTTTCCATGGAAGAGCTGACAATTTCAAAACACAGGGGAGAGGGAGATGCAAGGGAAGGAAGTCAGCAGTAGGACATGCCTTGCAATGAGCTTGCTCCAGCAAAGGGCACCCTGCAGAGGAAGGCTCACACAGGCAGGGCTCTGCAGGGTGGTGACCCACATGATGGTACATCACAGGGAAAAAGGCAAGACCCAGATCAACCTGGGAAAGCTGGAAGAGGCTACATGGACTCAAAGCCTAGCAGAAAGATTGAAGTAGTTGCAACAGCAGATGGGGCCCAGCTAGAAAATATGTGAGCAATTCAAGAATCAGATGACAGGTTGAGCAGCTGCATTT
>VXAA01006829.1:904537-964882 GCA_013399115.1 Anseranas semipalmata | reverse complement strand
GGGGGGGGTGTTAAAAAAGTTATATAGTATGGTGCCAGAAAGATAAGTCTGACTGATGGAGAAGGAATATGTTGATTGGGTTCAGGGGAGAAAGAAGGATGTGGGAGCATATATCGGGAAGATCAAGGGCTCAAATTAAAGCAATAATGTCAGTGATGTCAAAAACATTAGAGAAATAGAAAGTGAGGCACAAAAGAAAAAAGTTCTTCTCATTGCTCTGGTTTTACAAAAAGAGCAAGGTGGAGATGATATATTCCCTAAAAACAGACAGGTCACTGAAGATGAGATTGACTTATAAATTATTACCGTAAAGAGAAGCTAAACTAGGTCATTTGAAACAATATCCTCCTTACCAAGTTCAACAGCTCCTCCCAAATGTCTCGCAGTTTCACTTTAACACGCGCATTTGCATTTTCAGCCTGGTGCACCTTCACATTTAGTTGATCAATCATCACAAGAAGGGTTTTGTGTGACAGCTCCAGCTCTTTCATCCTGTGATATTGAGAATGAAGATCTTTGCTGAGTAAATACTGAACAGTATAGTTCCAGATGGATAAGCTGTCATCAGCAATGTATTGATTTGTCTTTATTTTTCCATTTTTTCTCCCAACAACAAAAATAGTAATGCATATTTGATCACTACTAATAAACACTTCATTATTAATAACAGTCTCCTGGGGTTTGCACATTTCACTGGAGACTCTCAAAGCTGTTGAAGACAGTGTCTATGTTCATTCTCTCTCTGCTTGTATAATTTGAAAACCACAAGCAAACACATTTACAGGATTAATGTTCACTGAAGCTTGGCGTGTTATAAGAAGCAACAACTTACTATAAAGATAACCACAACTCTGGTCTCTACACGTATCCAATCATAGGATTCTGCTAGGCTCATGGTTAGCAAATTCAAATTTTATGACAACAGTGAATGCTTTCCATCAAATTAACATAACAGGTATCCTATGAGTAACTAAGTGTTTTGCTGTCTGAACGGAAACATCCTGCTTGTGACATATCTCACAGTTGGTACTGAAACCAATTCACAACTGTATTGACTTTATCCATGAAGCTGGAATTTGACAAAATACAGGTTCTCTTTGCCTGTTGCTATTAAAACAGTAGCACTTGATGAGGTGGTGCGATGTGATGTGATCCTCTAACACAGGAGGAATACCTAAGATGACAGGAGATGATAGGAGCAACCTTCAGGCTTTCCTTCATTTTTCAGCCTACACATCAAAATTTTCCCAGTGCTTTAAACAGCTGTGAATTCTAAAACATATTCTTCTTGTTAGGGAAAAAAATATGTATTTTTCAGTCCTATCTGCTGTGGCAGCCTCCTCTTTTCTCATTCAGAGGTGCACACATTGTCTCCCGTGCTCCTCAGGATTGTGCTGTATCATGTCTTCTTAGCTGAATTTCTTCATTTAACCTTCGACAATTTTCTACTCTGCTCATTTCTATCTTTAATCTTTGCCTCACTATCCCTACCTGCCAGTATCTCCTGCTACCTCCATCCCAGCACCCACCAAGACAACCTTACCTTCACTCAAAATCTCACATAAAAGCCTGTTCTTAAAGTAACAGGATTAAGATAGAAACACATCATTAAATACATACCTATTGATTTATCAAAGTGAACCTGATGAGGTTCTCCCCATGACTGGCACTAACATAGCGTAGTACAACTCTGGTACCATAGCAAACTTGGCCACATCAGCCCAGCACTCTGCCCTGACTAGTGAGAGCTACTGACTCTGCTTCTGTGTATTTTCCAACAGTTCTGCCTTCCACATCATTCCTTACGTTGTCTATTTGTGCTTCAGCTGCAAGAACTTCAGGCACAGAGTTGCTTTTTTTTCTACTGCTTTTTCTGTCTACCCAAGGTACCTGAAAATAGGCTTCCTATAACCCAAGTAGGTTTCACCTGGTCTTTTATTCTCCTTGAACTGTTCTCTCATACTTTCTCTGTTTTCGTTTTAGATTAAGTTCTTCCCCTCTCTCCCCTTCCCCAAAATCTTTGTTAAAATAGGCCTATTCCTATGAAAGCTTCTATTCAAAATAAATAAATAAATAGACAAAAAGCACATTATTAAAACATTTCTGGCCAAATTTCTTGATGAAACAAAGCAATTCAGAAATTATTCAAGCAACAATTTTAAGCGCCATTTAAATTTTCTGTCCTTTTAAGACTCTAGCTTTGTTTAGAATAGTGCAATTGCTAGGCATCAAAAATTTGATCTTATTATTCTAGTCAACTACATAATTAATGCTTAATGACATCTTTAGCTACAGTACTGATTAGCATTAACATACTAACACATATCTATATGCTGCTTTCTGAAACATGGAATTTCTTTTATGCAGCACAAAACTTCAAATTTAAACATAATTTCATCTTCCTATTCCAAAATTAACTCTTAAAAGAAAAGTGATATATTCTGCAAGCAGAATTTACACCTTATGAATATTTAAGGATGAAATATCCTGAGAAAGCTGTCTGGTTATGTGCCAGTAGATTCAAGATCATGCTGTAAATCTAATTTAAAAAAATTGAACATTGGATTTCTACTCTGACAGCTACACAAAACACTTATAAATTCATTTTATTAGACACCCTAAAAATGCATAGTCTTTCTTTTTGCTAGTTTTGCATGTATCATTTGACATCCATGACATGGGGCAAAATGAAGAGTACATTTGTCATATAACATTAATTTTGAATGCAAAGAAAAAATTTTACTTACCTATTTCTTAGCACGGAATCTGAATCCACGTAGTCCTCTAAAATACTTTTCAGTTCTTGCTCCAATTTCTCCAGCTCTTTTATTCTGAGGTTCAAATTCTCTTGTCCAGCACTGTCTGCTTCTTCATCAGGTATGCTTGCATCTTCTAATTCCTGGAAAATCCAGGAAGTATCAATTTTAACATTAAAATTCAGAATATCAAATCCTTCATTACTGACCATTTTAATACAGTAACAAAATTCTTGTTCTCTCCCAGATGGATTCATGATGAAAAAAAATTATTAGGTTCTCAATGTATTGCAGTCTAAGCATGCAATAAGAGTCTAAGCCTCTCTGATGACCAAATGAACAGTCCTCAGTTCTGAAAACATTTATTATTTATGAGAGAGTCTCATTTCATTACCATCAAAGTAATTCAGCATGTATGAAAGGAGTTGCAGTTTACAATATGAGATCCTTATAAAAGATACAATTAGATTAATTCATGAAGGAATTAGGTATCAACGTTTTGAAAAGGGGATAATTTTTTACTAAATAGAAGAGTTGATAAAGAGTTGAGTACTTTTATCATAAAAGATCTTACTTATTTTGGATAAATATATGATGTTTTTATTATTTTAAGACAAAAGATTAATGACTAAAAGGAACTTTCAAACTTGGGCTTTCAAAGTCAAGATGTTTCTTTCTTTTCCTTTGCCTCTATCAGCAATAGCTCTAAAAGTTCCTCAGCCCATGGTTCACCTTCATTTACATGATCTTCATTAAAGAATAGTCCTATAATTGACACCTGAAAAATGCCTTTGCTTTCTCTAAATTTGTATTGGTTTGGAATTGGACCTGTGATTGGAATTCAGCCACTGAGTTTGGGCCTTTTCTTCACAAAATAATGCAATTACTTTTTTTTCTACTTTTTTGGATTGTTTTTGTATTTTCTTTTGTTTTTTAAACAAATGCTGAATCTGCAGCACCAAGAAGAAAAAGAAATAAAAAAAAAAAAAACAACAGAATTTTTGCCACTGAAGAGAAGAAAATAGCACCAAATCAGTGCAAAAAGAATAAAGAAACAGTATTCTTAGTGCCCCACGTTTTGATACGTGCTATTCACACATATGGTGAATTACATAAAATGGTATTATTTTGGCCTATTGTATCACTGTTTGGCTTTGTATCAGCTACGCAAGGACCTAGACCTGAAAAGATTCAGCCACTCCTCAGTCCCTTGAGAAGCTATGATACTTAAAAGCTAGAAGTGTGGAAAGGCAAACAAAGTACACATGGACAACAAAGTTCAAAACACTTCATGATCTTCTCTTACCAGCCCAAGTCCCTCCTCAGAGACCATGGTTTCCCAAAATCTGTAAACATATTCACGTTTTTTCCCTGGCCTGTATAATTTGCCAAATGAAACAGAATATTGGATTTTGAGCTCCTTGAGACACTAACATTTTCTCTGTATGTGTTATTTGTAACGTGAATGGACATCATGCTCCCAGACAATGGGCACCCCTGTGTACTACTACAAAAGAAATTTACAGTAATAGTTGACATTATTACTCTGCACATTAACAATTTACAGTGGAAGCCAAATTAATGTGATTTTCAACTGTGACCCAGACTGGTATATGACTCATAAGCTGTAAAAAGAGAAATTCTTTTGGTGCATTTTGCAGAAAGTAGCCACCAGATAAAAACAGAGAGGAAGGACCAGGCAGGAAATAAACCAGTACTTAAAAGCATTACACTGATTTCTACTCACATATTTCTATTATATGTTCTCACTTATAAGGGGACTTTTAGTCACTGATATAAATATAATGAAAGTTAATACAATTTCTAAAGTTGTTTTCAATCCCCATGATGCATGAGGCCTCTATGCTTCTCATGTTTCATCCTGAAAGATACTGAGTACTTCAGCATAAGACCAGGAAAGCTGTTACAACTGATCTCAGAAATCAGAAACTCATTGTTTCCTTCTTTGCTTATACAGCTGGAAGAGAGGATTTAAAATCTGTGTTATAGAAAGTAAAAATCTGGCACAGCATCTTCCATAGACTGAATACAATCAGTTAGTACATTATACCTTAGACTGAATACAGTTAGTACATTATACCTGTTCTCAGTTTTATAGTAGATACCAATATGCCATGTGTAGTAAGACTGGAATGATCGCTCAGTTTTCCAAAACTACAATCCTGCCAGCTCAGGACAGAATAAAAACATCACAAATGCCATGGAAAATTTCACCCAAAACAGCCAGTTTCTCTGAGAAAACTGTCACATGTGAATTACAATAAAATAAAATGCATAGAAGATAATAAAATGAAACTGTTCATACCTTTTCTGCTTTGTAACAAGACCATCTCCAGCCTTTGCTGAGCACTTACCATTGCAGCTACATGCTGAATGACCATCCCATGTTTATGCTTCTGGTTTAATTTCCAAAGCAGTGATGAGCAAACCTATGTTTAGTAGAAGAAAGAGTGTTTCTTCACCAAGTAAATCTAATCTCATTTTCCAACTTCTGTTCCATCATCAGTACCTGGTTTGGTTATCCAAAGCTCTGACTATCTCTGGTTATGGTCCTTCTCTTCTGAGCAATGACAAAACTTTTCCTTTTGCAGTGAAGACCCCGTTTTTCCACATTCTGTCATCACACTGATAAAAACTTTAACTACAATGTGAAAACACATTCTCTAAATGCTTTTTCCTTTTTGAACAAAACATTGTGAGCAACACATTCTTTTGGGCATAGAGTTTCCAAACTTTTGCATGATCCTTGTGACTGGCTTGATCATTTCTAACTTTAATTGTGCTTTGTGTCAAGAAACGGGATTATTCAGATCCTCACAAGAACCACAGTTTGCTACATCTGACTGAATTAATCTTGTTGAGCACCTCAGCTCATTCAGCAGATAAATGACCTTGTCTGGTGATTCTTCATGAAGACTACATCTCTGATCTTACTTCAGAGCCTAAAATATTATGTGAGAGAACTTCTTTTGAGGCTGCTTCCTGCACCTCCAACAGTGAGATATTCAGTTGCTTTGATAAATCTGTTCCTCAGCTTTCTTTGTGCTGCCTTGATTGTTCTTTGCCTTATGTTATTTTTTTCAATCACAATTTCCACTTTATCTGATGTATTATCATAACCATCTTATTCCACTCTACATTTGTGTTGGAGCTCAGTGTGTCCATTGCAGCAGACTTGCCTCTGTAGTTTTCTACATAGCCCTTTTAACACAGAGATGATTTTCAAGAAAATGAGGAGGAGAAACTTATCTTTAAATATTGTGCTTTTAATATTGTCAGCTTGTCTCTACATTCCAGAAATAATTAAAATTACGTATTTCTCCATATGGTCTTTCCAACTCTGAAACAGTAATTTGCTTTTCCCTCTTTGAAAGAAAAGCCTAACCTTTTGGAATTTTCTGACTGTTCCCCACCTTAAACAACTCTTTTCAACTTCCATTTTTTCAATTTGTGCTTCAAACAAAATTTTTCATGCTGTTCAGGTGGTCAGTGTCCTTGACTGTGTAAATCCAACTCCGCTGGTTGAGGTTGTGCCATTTTTACTTCCTGGTGGCTAAAGTTAACTTTCTTTTGCAAGGATACCACATTTTCCAATTATTTCTTTCCAAGTACTTCTCTGCTTATCACATCCATTTCTTCAAGCCCCTCTTTCTTCTTGGAGAGATAACTGAGCATGGCGCATCATGCATTCTGTTTTCCTGACCTCTCAGTCCATCTCAGAATCTTCTATTCTCCCATGGCTATTTTTACACGTTATTGCCTTAATTTTCAAGAAACATTCAAAAATTCTCTTCTCCCATGCAGCTCTTACCCTCTTCAAAGATTTTTTTTAGTTCAATCTACTATCTTGCGTTTTCTCCAAAACCCATCTCTTCTCCCTCTGTGGATTTCCAACTTACAAATTTAATATGAATTTTGTCACTGTGAGGGCTCTAAACCTCTATTTGTTTCCAACTTAGAATAGCTTTTTTTTGTCTTTTGTTTTTTGTTTGTTTATCCTGTCAGCTATTTACTATAGAGAACTTATTGTCAAACACGTAGCTTTTTATATAGATATTAAAAAGGAGATTTTGTGTTTGCTGGGTGAAATGCAAATGATATTTGTTGAAAGCATGCAGGATGGAGACAAAGATCTCGGTACTGTAAGAAAACCATTTGGTAGATAACAGTTCGCAAAGCAGCCAGTAATTGCACTTGTATGTTTTTCCAGTGTTTGATTGGTGTGTGAGTGTAAATTCTGTTTAGACTTTTTTCCAGTGTTTATGATGTGCTGGTCCCTATTTGATTATCAAATCATTCCAGCTTGAAGCTATATCTTTAAAAAATCTCTAATTTTAAATTCAAATATTTTGCAGCTTCAAGAATTATGCAAACAGTTTTATGAAAAAAATGCACCAATTTAAAGCTGCTCAATAAATATTTTCTATATTTTTGCATGTGGACTCAGCTGTTCACTCCATAGGTTCTTTTAATAGCCTGTATAACAAAACAAAACAAAACAAAACAAAATTCTGCTCAGATTTAGACAAAATTAATTTAGAAATAAGCGTTGGCATCCATCCCCTCACAATTTCTTCCTAAAAGTTTGATGTTAGCTTCAAAATAACAAGAACCAAAACTACCATCAGTAAACAACCCAATTTGCCTTGAAATAAGAAACAATGTTCAAGAGTCTAACCAACAAGTAACTATAGTTAAGTTTCTTAAAATAGACTTTGCTCTATTACATTAACCAGAGACAGATTCACCAGTGGCAAGACGAGTTAAAGGAAATTGTCCTCCACACTAGAGCCACAATATGTGGGCCCCTAGAAATGTGAGAGTTGAGTAGCTACACAGCCATTATCCCTGTGTTACCCCCCCAAAATGCTTGTCACCACCCTTGACTTTAGCTACATAAATAGTTCCTGATAATAGGAAGAATAGCAGGTTATGACAGCACAATGTATTTTCTGAAGAGTAATTGTACTTTTAATATTCATTTCTTTATTTATTTAATAGGATCCATCATACCATCAGCTACATCAGCATTGAAGCCTGCAGACCAGGCCTAAGCCTTGAACTCCCAATATTTTTGAACTAATAGTGTTTCAAAGTATTTTAAGTAGAATTCTAAAAATGCTGTTGATCTCACTGAGTTTATACAATGTTTATAAAGTGTTGTTAAACTTGGCCAACATATTTTTCACAGTATGTAAAAACAGATATGTTCATCCAGACACTAGCATCTCTAACAAGGATAGGAATAAAAATACTGGATGAAACTCCAAAGACAATAGTTCAGTGACTCCCTTTAACATTCCTCTTTCAAAATTACAGTAACTAAATCAGCATCTACCCTTTCCAATCTCCACAGAGCAGAAAATTTAAGTCAAGCCGGGGTAAGGTGAATAGCATACCACAAGACTTCCCCTTTCTTCAAACATGTCTCTATAAGCATATTCTCCTTTATTTTTTATTTTTTATTTATTTTTACAAAAGAAAGAAAAAATCAAAACGAAGGCTCAAAATACTGTAAAAATATTGCTGAATTTCACCTAATTTTCAATACCCATCTAACAATCAAAAGCTGCACTTGTAGCAAATCAATAATACTCTTGGATTACATTCTAGCCATTAGCATCTACCATCATTTCATTTCAAGATATAAAACCTGTGCAGAAATGCTAGTAATGGAAGACCTCAGCCAGTTCCCAAGAGCATCCACAGGAACATGATAGCTGGGCTTATCAGGAGCTGAATAAACTTCCAAAAGAGGCCATGATAATACAAGACTGATTTTTCAAAAGTACTTGTGGTCTGGGCAGAGGATAATACAGTTTCAGGCTTAATTTAAGGTAAATATAATAGCATTTTTGGATTAACTATTGTTGTCGTGCTTCATCATATAGTACTTGAAAGCAGCTTATAAATGGGTTGACCACAATCTCTTACCATAAGCAGTTTCCATGAACATAATTCACAACAGATTTCAAAGAAGAAAAAGAATTGAAAAAATGCAAAGGTAAAAACATTGCATATTTTCAGTTAAAAAAGACCATGTAAATCTTCTATAGTATATCTTAATCCTCTGTCAGTTAGGTTGTGGAGTTACCATCCTCACTGAAAGGCAGCATGCAACTTGCATTGCTCGAGGGAAGAGGGCTAGGACTGATTTTGTCTGTAACCTGTATTTCCTCCTTGTTCTGTGTGAAAGGTAAGCCACTGCAGCTATAGCTGTTGCTATAGCTAAAGAAATTCACTCTTTTTGCACTGAGCTGAAAGGATCGACACTCTGTGGAAGGGGTAGTGGGAATGATGGTTGTGTCTGAAAGGAGAGACATGCAGATTTCTTAGCCTCACCCTTACTATGTTGCCTGGGTACAAAGAAGGTCAGTCATATTCCAATCTTCACATCATCTCATAAAAGGGAAAATAGGTTATTATTTCCTAAGTTATTTGGGGGCTTCAGGGATCTTGAGGAAGTAAAATGAATCCCTTTTTGTCTGCATGCTTGCAGGACTTTTCAAAAAATAAAACTGAAAACCAAACACTTTACCACCTCTCCAGCCTGCATGACAGAAGGTAGGATCCTATAGCAATAGCTGAACTTTTAGGTTAAAATGTACCTGCTCTACAGAATTGAGAAAAACCCACTGCAGTTCATGCAGTCAGGATCTTAAAATGCAAAATCATTTCTTGTTGAAAGCTGAATGACCTTCTGCAAAAGCCTAGGAAGGTAATTGAAGGCATCCTATTTGGATCTTACAGGTGACTTCCTCTCTGTGCAAGCAAAACCACTTAAGCCTTTGCCAGAGTATCAGGGTCTTACAAAAGATGATTCTTAAAACATGGCAAAATCTAAGAGTTAAAAATTGAGTACAGAACAATATAAAGAATACCAACCACACGTCTTGGCTCGGTTGTGTCATCAAGGCCACAGAATGAATGCTAGTGAAAAAAACAAAAAAAGGAACAAAAACTATAAAATAAGATCAAAAGAAAATGAGGAAAAAAAAAGAAAAGAAAAAAGATGTAAGATATGTAATATGAGATCCAATGACATAATTTTACAGCAGTTAGTCTTACATCAATATTGATTGAGTTGATCTGAAAGAGAGATACACTATACCAGCTGTACTGTGAAAAGAGGTAACAGGGTACAAAATTCAGTATTTGAGGGCAGCTTTACAATGGTAACATTCGTGGATTATATAAACTTCAGAAATATTAGGCTTGGCTCTGTCACTTAGTCAAGCATGTACTTATAATTACATGCCTGAAAGCTTTCCTGAGTCAAGACTTACCCAGCCAAGGGCACAAACTAAATGCAACTAAAAGGGTAGAGACTCAGTTATGAGAAAATCATGATGTGTTTAAATAGCACTTGTTCCTCATGTATTGGCTGGTAGAACAAAACTGAGATTTTACATTATTGTTATGTATAGCCTTTGGAAGCAGGACAATTTGTTGAAGAATCCATAGGGCAAAAATACTGCCACCCTTATTTTCTGATTTGACAGAATTTTACATAAAACTTAAAAATTGAATACATTCCTAAGGACAAATAAAAAGCCATACTCATGACTAAGTAACTATAAGTGACACGCTGCCCTTAGCTACTACCAGCAACAGGGATCAGCTATAAAAACTTCTATTCCTTCAAAAGAAAGGATTTCCCTCCACAAGAAATCCTTGTGCTCAGTGTCAGCGGCATGTAGATGTCAGTCTCCATCCACTGACATATTAAACCTTCAAAAGAACAACGAAGTAGAAGTGTATCATTCATTGATTCTCTGACAACACAAATTTCCTTCAGGCAGTCAAATCAGAATGAGATTTAATCCCAAGGAAAAAATTAAACGTAATATAGATAGAAGGAAACCCTCCACCCATCTACGAGTAGGACAGAAGAAAATGATGAAGCCTTGAGAGGTCTCCTGCTAGCACAACATTAAGGTAAAGAGAACATTAATCATTTTAACTCATTACCTACTTTTTGATCACCTTGTGATTACATTGTTTCTTTTCCAGTACTTTTCCCCATCCATCACACTGAAGAACCAGCACAGATAAGGCTAACTTCCATTTTCCAATTTAACACAAGCTGTCTAATTTGCTACCTATGCTGCAAACTGTAACAGCAGTGTATTGAAGTCTCACATTTTGGCAGTACTAACATCTAGAGATTTTGATGTTTTAGAATAGTTGGACTGGACAGCAAATAAACACTAATATTTGCAATAATGAACATGTGGAAATACTACCTATCCTTCAAGTTTTCTCTACGTTAAGCAGTTAACTGTAGCATCTTGGACATGGATGCAACACTGGAGCCCACAGTCCAGGAGCCTACTGCTATCTCTTGCCTGGGGCCCAGTGATCTGAATCTTTGCTGCCTTAAGCCTCAATCAGAGCTTCTTCAAAACAGGAGAAAATTTGGATCCAGGATATTAGTTTGGAACTTGTTTCTGTCCTAAAGCAAGAAACATTTTTGGTTTGCAGCATTATCCACACCACTAATTTTTTTTTTTTTCTGCATTTGTGAGATTTGCAAAGCCTTATCCATAGAACAGGGCTGAGCTATCCATTTCTGTCAAACAGGCAATCTTGATGCTGTTTCTTGATCTAAATCACAGAAGATCCTCCACCTTTCAGTCTAGAGGCTTTCCAGACCCCTTGTTTCCTTTCCATACTTGACAAAAAATCCAGATAGCAAATAATTTTGAGCAGATGAGGGACAGAACTTCATTTAATGCAGTAATGAACTTAAAATTGATCTTTCTTGTATTAAAATAGATCTCTTGATATTAGGTTAAATACTACTAATGTCAATGTAACCAGGAAAAATAAGTTAGTATGGGAGGAGGAAAAACATTGGTATTGCCCAGGCATTTACTTACCTTTTCCTCAATTTCTTTGAGTTGCCTCTTTTGAAGTTCTATTTTATCTTCAAGTTCTCGAATCCGCTGGAACAAAAAAAAAAAAAAAAAGGGAAATAGAACTTAAAATATCTACTTTAAAAAGCATATGAATCAAAAAGATATGAAATAATTTTAAAATGAAGAGGACAAATGCCCATTATTAATGTAGCACTTCCTGTTCAGTTATATTGGACATCCTGATGGCAGGATTGCTCCATGCTTCAAGGAAACCATGGCATTTTAAACAAGATGCCCCTTCAGATCATCATGTTCACTGCCAGGAAGTCTAATCTCACCACACATAAATCATAAGTTTAACATATATGAACAGATAAGGCCAGTTAGCACCGAAATTCCAAGTACAACACAACTACTTTCTCTGCAACTGCCAGAAGGTTTTCTACTAGCTAGACAGTCGGCAGACGATACTATTATATTTTATTTTAACTCTCTACTTTCCTTTTGTATAAAACATAACTATGCTTCTGGCATATTTACGCTATACCAGAAAAACAGAGCACACTTAGATTTTCAGGTCATCACCAAGATGCCATTCAGACATTCAAACCCATTCTATTACCAGGACCACCTCCCAACAGAGTCAGAGGGAATGTCTCCAGTGCAGCATTCCCTACTTTTAAGGATTTTCTTTGTTCGGTTCTACAAAGCACCTCCAAAAATATGACTGCGGTTGGGTCTGTACATCCTACCTTATTTCCACCCCCTTGCTTCCTTTCTATAAATCCCCCCCCTTTTTTTTTTAATTCTTTTGTATTTTTTATTTTCTAGACTAAGAGGATGCATTTTATTACACTATTAGTATATTGTACTTGTTACAGATTTTATGAACTAGCTTCATAATTTTTCTTTTAGGTAGAAACCTGGGATCTCCCACTAACAGCCTCTGGGGGTCAAGGAGCAACTTTATAATCTCTCATTTTTTTTCAGGATTAACTACCTGACCTTTGCCTGGCCTACCAAAACTAAGGTTATAGCAGTTCCTGAACTTTGAAAGGAAAATTAGGGTCTAGTCTAATTTCTATGCACAGGCCAATAAATTTAATGTAGGAGTTGTGCACCACTCCCAAATTATTTTATTACTCCCAAATTCTTCTGAACAGTATCTCCTTCAGAAGAGCATCTATTCATTACTTATAAATTGTTGTGATTAACTAATGATTTGATAGTTGATCATCTGCATTCAGCTCAAAGACCTCCGATGGTGGGAAATGCCCCACACCCATGGCTACCCCCCCCGACAGTCCCAGCAGTGGCAGTGGATCCACTGAATGTCCAGTATTGCGTTAAGAACTACAGTGCTTGGCTTGAAAATTTTGAATCTAATCTGGAGCTACCCCAAAGATGAGGTACATCCACCCCACAGCTCACCTTGCCCAGGGCATGCTACTCTCCACACAAATATTGCAGGCAGGTCAAGCAATAGCTTTGATATTGTTGCTGCTGGTTTTTAAAGAACAGACTTTGCTTCAGTGATCACTTTGAACTTTGTGTGTTGGAATAAGTTAATCAACCCCTCCCCTGTATTATGCTGCAGTGCTCAGAGATTTCCCCAGATAATATAAATGCAGAAAGCAGACTACCTTTATGTGACACAAGTGCATGCAGCCTTGCTGACAGTAACAAATGCCTGGAGCACAGCTGTATTAATTTCACTTTTCCTCTATTACATTTGAATTGATTTATACTTCATCTACTGCCTGCTCGAGGTATGTCTATCTCTCAAGCAATCATTTTCATATGCTCTATGTACCAGGAATATTACAATCACTGTAAGAAGCCACAGGATGAGAAATAGGCAGATGTAATCACCTCTGAGAACTCTGATCCATCAGGTTACACTCCTAGTTCTCTAATTTCACTAATTTATGTTCTGCTGATTCCTACTTACAACCACATCCCAGATCCGAGTGACAGACTTCAACATTCTGGGGGTCCTGCCATGCTCTGTGATAAAATTTGACCATGGTGAGATAAATGGAGAGAAACAATAATTTTAAACACCATTTTCACCTTCGAGATTTATTGTGTGAGCTATTGTTTCAATATGTGCTGAGAACTTGCCTTCAGAAAAAAAAAAAAAAAAAGAAAGAAAGAAAGAAAAGAAAAGAAGAAAGCCCCCAAACATTTGCTGGCTTTTTCACCTCAGGGTTTAGAGCAAGTGTTCTTTTATAAAAGAATATGTTAATTAGGATTAGATGGCATTTTTCAGATTAGGGAATTCTGTTAATTAAGTAAAAATTGAGATGTTATTATTCCCTTATGAATTTTTAATCTTTTCAAAAGATTACAGCTACTCAGTTATTCTCTCCAGCTATTCAGAATAGTTCTAAAAATAAGGGCTGAGGTTTCTGTTTTGCAATTCTCACCTATAAATCTGTCATGACTGTTAAACTTGGTGAGACTAAAGTAGAGAACAGTTTTAGGGTGAAAAAAATTACACTTTCCTAAAAGTCAGCTTAAATACAAAGACAACCTAGGAATCAAAAGGGAATACACATAGGGTTGCGTTTCTTAGCCGTGAAAATCTATCTACATAAAATCCTCAAAATGACTAGTGTATGTTGGTGGGGCAGACATAAACAGGGTGGATGTAGCCCACAGTGTAGATATTTACATGTTGACATACACAAACACACATATGTATGTATATATGTATATAGAGACATCTGTTCCGAATTTGCCACCTATGAACGACAAGCTGAAGTCAGGGTTCAAGTGTTTAAATAGGCATTATTCCCCTTACATAAAGGGAAAATGCAATGACAGTGGCACACAGAAGACTTATGCTGCAAACAAGCAATATCTTGCAGCCAACTTCTTTACCCCAGGAACTAGAGTTCAAACCAAAAGAGGTCAGAATTTGTTCTAAAATGCAACAGTGGGCTGGAATTTTCCACCAGATATAAAAGCTTGGGGTTGTTTACTTGCACTTGCTTACTTGTGTTCCCCTGGAGTGTGCCAGGAAGATTATCCAGAGGGATGAAGTGGGCGTAACTATTCCAGTCAATATCCCATGATTGCACAGGGTCAGCACTGCAAGATAACCAGCCTAGCTCAGCTATTTATACATCCTGAAAAATCTGATTTGCTATCTATGTCCATTTAACTGCAGAGATGGCTTTTAAAATATAGATTTATCTTCGCAATATATTAACAGAAAAAAAAAAAAAAGATTTACATCCATGTAAAGTAGTTAACACATAAAAATCATTATTTTTCCCCTTTGTGCCTATCTGCATTTATAGCATTATCTTGATCATATAAAGATAATAATTTGCAGAATATGACTTAAAAATATACATAAGCTACATAAAATAAATACAGCTTTTAAAAAAATCCTATTTAAGACTAAAGGCAGAACTGCTTGAGATTCAATATAAGCACTTACATCTTTATCTGCTCTTCCTTTTATTTGCAAGCATTAGCAATCAAGAATCTGTGGACTCACTCTCAGGTCTTCAACACTTGATTAGTTGCTTTCAATGAACTCTGATTTGTTTATGTTTGCAAAAGCACAATTGTGACAACAAATCACGCAGAACTATCTTATTGTTATCAAGAAATTCTACCTACTCTCATGCTTCAGGGCATAAATTGATGATCTATTGATCAAGCTTTTCCTACTGTGTCATTTAGAGGTATAAATATTGCATTCTAAAAGATCCATTCAGCTCTGTCCTTGAACAAGGCTCTCAGGAACCTTGCACAGTAAATCCAGTACATTTTCAACAAAACAGACTGCATGAGGAAGCAACAAAACCTATGGTACCCTGCTATCAAAACACTGAGAAATCTTTGTTGAGAATAGACCCCCACAGCCCGTTCTTTTGCTTTTATTATTATTATTATTACTATTTTTAGAAAGGGACAGAAGACACGGGTAGACAATGTAAAACCATGACCATGTTCATGTTTCCATTAAAACCCCTGCTATTGGCCACAATCAGAGCGAGGATCGGGGACAAAGTGCGGCAGTGTTCTGCTGGGTTCCAGCAGCTCATGTGTTGCTGCAGTTAATAGCTGCCCGTTCATCACATGAGTGCACTTTTTGGGGACTGACAGGATTCATAAGAATGGATTCAAGAGAATAACACTGTGCTGTCAAATCACGAGGCCATACAAAGGAATGACTGTAGGCCATCAAAGAGCCACAGTCAGACAGAAACAGTGTAATGGGAACATAACTGTGAAAGAGAAGAGTGCTTGGATTCTTAACACTGTCCACCTCGCCTGCATTCACAGCCAACCTGCCAAAATAATGAATACAAATCTGCCATTCATCATATTGCAATAGCAAATAAAAACTCACAAAACTTCAGGATTATGGACCTGCAGATTTGTGAATACTCCCTGTTACTACTTCACCCGCATGGAGGTCTCCTGAGTTTTGGAAAGAGGGTTGGCCAAGCAACCATTTTAGTAGGGAAAGCACCTACTTGATAAATCGTAGTTCCACTAGCAATAAACTTTGTTGCTACTTCTGGGTAGGTGCTTGCAAGCAGCCAGAAAGCAGCAGGGGTTGACAGGGCCTGCCACAATCCCAGGTTAACAGCAGATGGCTCTGCCAGCCAGGCTATGCTGGAACAGCAAACGAAGCTCATTTAGCAATGAGGCTCATCTTTAAAACCATTTGCATTTCCAGACAGCCATAGAAAAAACATACTGAAGATGGGCAATATATGCCTTACTTATCACTTAACTGCAATTCGAACAGGCTATTAAGATCCATTATAAATTATTTTTTAGTAATAGCTATACATACTTTGGCAAAGGTAGGTGGCACTCAGCCTTGTGGCACTCACCCTGGTGGACAGTCTAAAAATGCTAACTCTTAGGTAAGAGGGAGAACATCCAGAAAGCTAAGGCAGCAAAAGCATAAATTTTCTTTGGAAGTCTATAGTTTAGCAATAGGCATATGAATGAAGGTTTGCTAAAGCACCCCTAACATGGCACTATTTATGACATTATTTCACTGAACAGAGCCGTAAACGGGAAATTTAACATCAGTCACTTCCAATTGTATGAAAAGAGTGCACTGACTTCAATGATCATATACTGCCCTTCCTCTCCAATTCCATGCTTGGAAAGCTTCCAAACACAAAGGGCTGTCAAATTGCCCCAAAGCAGGAAATAGAATATTTTTCTCAGCACAAGATTCTGAATGTGCAGAAGATTCCTCCAAAATGCTCATAACCATCATTTCCTTTCACCTCACGAAGGGAAGTTCATCTTTCTGGGAAACAGGATGTACTTCTTGAAGTACAATTATTCACTTAAGCAATTATTTCACTTTGGTAAACTTGGATGGCAAGTGCCCTTACTGTGTATCTTCCAGTACTGGTAGGGAAATTTTGACAGTCAACTCTTACTTTCTGAGGTAACAGAGAGCTGAGATACCAAGATGGGAGTACATAACAGTACTGCATCTAGCTGGTTGCTGCAAAGCATAGCCAGTTCCACGGTGCCTTAGTACTTTGGTGACAACACTTCATGAAAATAAGTAGCCAGCACAGATCTGAAAAGAGCATACAAGTGGGTTTATGCAGCATTATGTCAGGACTAACATGAGGTCCCAGAAGCTGGGTGGCTGGACAGCAATATCTGAATGCACCGAAGGATGTCCCTGCAGTTCTTGACCAATTCAGGTGTCTCTGCACCCACAGCTCTGTTTTCCTGAGTGCTGGATATTTTTGCTAGAGATAATGGTTGTTTTCCAAATACATCCAAACTCAGCAAAAGGCTAGACAACACCAGCTGCAAGTTCATTATTGTCAGGAATCCTTTGTACAAAGGTACAAAAAAAGGGAAAATAGTTTTAAAAACTGAAATAAAGGCAATGGGTTCCTTGCAGACCATTCAAATCAGAGACGAGGTCCAATGGAATAATATTAATGCATTGTCAGTGGAGAAACAGCTAGATATGCTACGTACTGATTTCAAAAGGGAAATTTCTTCAATTTTTACTATCACAGAATCACAGAATCCTTTAGGTTGGAAGAGACCTTCAAGATCACCTAGTCCAACCTATGACCTAACACTAACAAGCCCTCCACTAGACCATGTCATTAAGCTCTACATCTAAATGTCTTTTAAATACCTCCAGGGTTGGTGACTCAGCTACTTCCCTGGGCAGCCTGTTCCAATGTCTAACAACCCTTTCAGTAAAGAAATTTTTCCTAATACCCAACCTAAACCTCCCCTGGCTCAACTTTAGCCCATTCCCCCTCGTCCTATCACCGGGCGCGTGGGAGAAGAGACCAATCCCCACCTCTCTACAGCCTCCTTTGAGGTACCTGTAGAGAGGCTATACTGCAGCCTCAAGGAGATAAACATCTCTGGACCATCTAAGGAATTAAGGTTTATGTGAAATGCAAGCAGCAAGATGATGGATATGTGCCTGGGAATGTTACTTTACTTTCAGTAATAAATTCCTACAGCACAGGCTTCAAAAACTCAGCTTGCATTATGGAGCAAATATACAAATAATCGAGCTAGTAGTGAAAATGATAACATTGCACTTCAGTTACTTCATATCATTGAATGCTTTAACAAAAATGAGAAAAACATTCAATTAAAAAAAAAAAAAAAGTTGATTACATTCCTACGCAGTACACATGAAGTATGTATGCACAATTGGTATTGTAATAGCAATCCATCTACATTAAGCACCATTTCCATGAATATAGTGCCCATTCTAAAGGAGTACTAAATAAATGGAAATCCTTCGGCTGAGCTCAGTGAGCCCTGCATTGTAGTCACAGAACCATCATTTTTTCTTCTGGAGGTAATAAATCAGCCTGGTAGTGATTTGTCATCATTTTGAGAATTGGCATCGCAGGAACTTCAGCTTTACAAAGAAAGATCTGAGATATAAAGAATTGCCTTGCTACCCTAAGATCCTAGGTCCAAATTTTCCTTACCAACTAACCAAAATGTGTGGATTTCCTCATTTGTTAGTTTTTCTTTTATGATACCTCAGATCCTGATGAGACTACACCTCTGTACAATTACACAGTCCATTCCACACATTCAGTTTTTTTTACCCCATCTCCCAGCTACCCTTTTGGTATCAAACAGATTACGAGAATTCTGGTGTTTTCTGCTTTTTGGAGAGCGATGCAGACTGTCTAGCATGCACTGAATGCACACTAGATGAAATGGGACTTCTTTGTTTAAGCCTTTTGTCCTCTCCAGTTCACTCATGGCATTAGCCAGCCATTCACAGTCCTGAACCAACATCTTGGATGGCTTCAAGTGCTCTAGCAGCTTTGCCAACTGGGGAAAATGCTTCCAGGAAAGGAACTTCTGTGGCAAATTTCAGCTGCTGAAACAATGATGCTTCATCCTTCACGTGGGTATCCAGCTGCAGAACTGATGTTCTTGTTTTCTAGATAAGTGTGTAAGTAAAGGGCCCATATGAACAAACATATTGTTTTATTGACAGCAACATCAAGAAGATGAATTTACCTGCCTGCAAAATACGCTTCTTGCCATGCTACTATAGTTGTGAAAACACGAGAGTGTACCAAGCGGGGGGTGTAGAAATCACCTTAATAGTTCCTGTGACTCACTCTTATTGGATTTACACTCATCAGCAAATCCAAGAAAACAATTTGATAATTTTAGCACAAAGCAGACAAAGAAGGATTTGCTAAGCTGCTTAGAGCCTCGGCTCTGAAATGTCTGAAAGGTTCAGGTTGATGTACATTTACAGAATATGCACCATGAATGGACTATATCAGATGTGAAACATGTTTTGAATCTTTGAATCCAGGATGTGATCAAGAATGTATCTAATTCTGCAGCAAAATTAAGCAAGGGAAATATTTTATCAATCCAACAAAGGGAAGAATCAATATTGTTTCATTATATCACACTTTTAAGCAGCATCTCAACAATATTAGGACACAGGTATGTAAGATATTTAATAATGTGAACAGCATAACTATGTTATATGTATAAATTTAAACAAAGATTAATAGAAACTGATATGCCTTTAGCTATCAAGGTTGGACTAGGTGATCTTGGAGGTCTCTTCCAACCTAAATGATTGTGTGATTCTGTGATTATTCAAATCACTTAGCTGACGGATAAAATTCCTTAATGAAAAAAATATATGTTTAAATCTAATGCATTTTAACTGCTGTTTAAAAGACTCTACTGTGTTTACAATACAATTTACATGGGTAATTGCTACATTAATTTACTCAGGCTGTTGTATCTGCTACTGTAAGGGGCCTGGACTCAGGAATCCAAATGTTCCCTTTAGTCCCATATTCCTAGAATGTGATTTTGCATAATGAACATAAGGAAATAAGCATGCACATTGAAACATCAGTAGCTTAAGCTATTTTTTGTTGCCATCTTGTTTTACTTTATGATCAAAAACTTAATATAAATTTCAGCCAGTTGAATATAATAATAATACATCATTTTGGATATACTTTAGCACTGAGAGTCTTCGAAATTATGATATGGTAAAACTACAGCCTACGTTGATATCTAACAGTAGAATGACAACTGCTCATTTCATTAGGGAAAAACAATTATTAAAGCCACATGAGCCTTAAATCTATACAGAAAGGTTATTCTAAGTCTATGGGAGCTCAGAAGACAAAACATATTCAATATCTTAAAATTGTCTCCTTGTCAGCCCAGACTCATTTGGTAAATAATAATAATAATAATAATAATAATATATAATATATAATATATGTAATATTTATTTAGCACTAAATTTAGATTATTCTATATTCTCGTATTTAAATAGCAAATTTCCGTTTAAATAATTATGATACATGTATGAACTGTGCGTGTGAAAATACATTTAATCTCCACTTCTATAATAGACTTCAGTACACTTTTTTTTTTTTTTTTTAATTGCCTTTCCTCAGCTCCCACTAAGAAACATAGGGCATTCAGGATTTCAGATGAGAGGATTTCAGCATTCAAAATTCAGATGAGAGTTTTCAAGATTCTGATATTACTCTCAGGCATACAGTTGCTCTTAGATTGAGTACAACCTGAATCACACCTCATTGAGGACAAAAGGAGAAGACTTTTCAGATATATTTGGTATATTTGGTATTCAGATATATTCAGGTATTGCACCAGCCCTGCTATCATCACTTACGCAGACAAGTAGACTCGCTAAGGCAGTTAACAAAGCAGGCATGATTTGATCTGAAGCCTAAATATACAGAAAATATACATAAGGAAACATTGTAGGATACACATACAGAAATTACTAAAATTAACTCTCATCTGTCACGCACGTCATCTGTGGGAAATCACAGAAGTTTACTGTGCTACTGTTGTTATAGCAGCAAAGATGGCTTGAAAGACTCAACATTCACTCCTGCATGATAAATCAATACCACAGGTCAACTATGATTAACCTAGTCATGATATGCTTGATGACAGTAGATTGCAGTTAGATAGCTATGATATCAGATGACTTCAAGAGCATTCATGAATATCAGAAATGTACCATGACCAGTAATCTATCATATACTGAACAGCGAACATTTCCTAACTGCAAGCATTAGTAACTGCAAAAAAATCCCTGGTTGCCCTGTGGAATCCTCTTTGTGTACAGTTGCATGCAAATAGCTGGGGATGAACTTTGCTAGCACCATAACACTTCAGATATAAAATTAAAGCATTAAAACAGATGGAATCTATAAAGGGTTAGGAGTAAATTACCTGAGAATTCCCCAACTATTGATGTGTAAGTATCCTTAGTAATACTTCTACCTACTTTCTGAATTCTCTGACAAAGCTGTGAGGTTTAGACCAAGCCAGCCTCTCTTTGGCACAAAGCAATGTGCCAGAGAG
Organism: Anseranas semipalmata; assembly: GCA_013399115.1. Lineage (NCBI taxonomy): Eukaryota > Metazoa > Chordata > Aves > Anseriformes > Anseranatidae > Anseranas > Anseranas semipalmata. The sequence goes on along the minus strand of VXAA01006829.1, from coordinate 943,344 downwards.
GACAAATTAAAGACAACACCTCCTCATGCCTATCAGCAAGGTACACTGAGCATAGCATCCTCTTCTAATTCAATGAAATAAGCATTCATCTCTCTGTCTCTCTCCAGAGCCTTCACAATCTACCATTAAGCCTTAATAATTCTTCCTGGGTGAAAAATAGATGGTCTATCAACCATAACAGATTACACAACAAAGGGAAGCAGAACTGCTGTATTTATCCAAGCTTTACCTGAACATCAGTAGTATATCAAGTGACAAATCTCAGGTTCCTACTTCACACTGGCAATTAATATTTTAACAAATTCATGTCTTTAAATGAAGGTTTTCAGAGAAAACCTAGAAAAGAAAAGAAAAGAAAAGAAAAGAAAAGAAAAGAAAAGAAAAGAAAAGAAAAGAAAAGAAAAGAAAAGAAAAGAAAAGAAAAGAAAAGAAAAGAAAAATATTCTGAATGGCTCATCTAATAGCATCTGATAGACACAGTGACATCCAATCCCATGGGATTGTGAACAAACTGCTCCCACACACACACTACATGATAGCAGTGTGAAAAAGTTGTCCTGCCTATGAGAGAGCAGGGAGAACTCATGCAGGAATGGCATCCACCATAGCTTTGCTTGACCTATAAGCAGTAAGATCTTAGCTCGTCAGGACAGGAAAATAAATAAATAAATAAATAAATAAATAAATAAAAGAAACTGAGTAAAGGAAATGAGTTTGGAGTTTCCTGATTTCAAGCTGCATTTACATTTTGATATTTCAGGATGAAATATGACCTAACTTCTGCTTCTGACTTTTTCGCAGTGCCCATGCAAAAAGTGCCTGGGGCACCACATTTGCAGTGAATCCTTCTCTATGGCAGTGACATGCAGAGGTCAGTTTGAGTTATGCCTTCTTTGGCATAAAGGATTGTCTTATACCGTCTTCTAGTAAAACATGCAAAGCGGTAGTTTCTGCTTTCATTACCAATGAATAATCCAACCTGATCATAAAGTAAAGGCTATAGTTTAAAGATAATATAGTTAAAATAGGCAATATTCCAACTATATAAGGCTGGAATTTGGATGCTTTCAGCTTTCCACAGATGTATTACTTCCAGGTCTAGAAATGAAGTGATGGTTTGCTTTACCCTGTAAAACTGAACTCCACTCAACAATATTATAAACCAAACTAGAATAACCCCCCCCCGCCCCAGCTTAGTACAGTGACTACAAAGCAACTCAGAGGAAAAAAAAGTTTTACACCTTTTGACACAGTGAATATACATATCTTTTCTATTTTTCTTATAATTTTATACAAAGATAAGACTGCTCTGGGAAATTATTGGATTACATTAATAAAATCTGTCTCTCACATCCCTTGTGATTGGCAGCAACCATTTTTGGAACTGAGAGTGTGTCAATCTGCTGTCCTTCAAGGATTTTCTAGTTTCTCTTTGTACTTAAAATAATGTAAAAGGAAATCAGAATAAATTCTATTTCTATTATACATTTTCCTCATGTTTGAATACTGCCAACAGTGCAATGTGAATTAATCTATCCTAATTTAGAGCCTGGTTCTGGTCACTTTCCACAGTTTCTTACTCCAGAAGCAGCTACAGTCAAACCAACAAATATAACCAAATATAACCAATTATATTTCAAGTTAGGTCCTATATGATAGACACAAGGAATAATTTGACCTTTAAAATTTATTAATTTCAGCAGAGAACACAATCACTTTTTTTTTTTTTTTTTTAAGGAGATCTGGCCATGTGGCTCTCTCTTTTTTCCTTCTTTTTAAATTGTAAATAGAGCTTGCTTAATTAAGAAGGTGCTATCACTACTTCAGAAATATATGGTATTGCTCTGTTTGAAATATCCTTTTCCAAGAGATGGTTTTTATAGCTACACCACCACATTTTTTTCTGTCTCCATAGAAATTGCTTACTGTGAAGCATGTTATTTATATAATATATGCTTCTTCACAGCCCTGCTAACAATGATCCCCATAATTTCCAAAATGCACAAAAGTCATGACACTGCACTGGGTAGAGCACAAATGTTACTTTAAATGAAGTCCTGCTAGAAATTAACCAGACCTTGGCTTACAAAAGCTTATAAAAAGACTGTAGCACAAGGAGATACTTTTTTGATGGCAATATATGCAGGAACAGCAGTTGAACTGCACATACCCTATGGCTAGGAGCAAATAGTACAAGCTACTCATGACAGAATTTTAATTAACATATCTTGCCTCCCACAAATAGAGAGGATGGTGTAAATCAAAGCACCTTCTCTGACTTAAAGGGAATAGTGTCAATATGCTTCAGCCAAGAATCTGTTCCCCAGTTCTGCATGTTGCACTCAGAGTTTAATAAAAGCTTTGTATGTCTTGTCAAGTAGATCTAATCACACAACCTATCTAATTTGGCTCCACAGAAGCCTGATTTCCTTGATATATACACACGATGTGGATATACACAAATGATTCTATTCATGTACTAACGAATAATAATAATGTGGGGCTATACATGCACAAGATGAACAGAGCTACCAATGTGAAACAGTGCTTAACATCCTAAAATATCTTTACTTCACTAGAACAACATCAGTACCTAGTGGCTAAGAACTAAGGCTTTATATCTAGACAAAGCACACATAAAGCAGCATAGGCTCACATTTGGACAACTTTTACGCATGCATGTCCCTGTCCTTTTCAGACAGTACATTACCCAGAAAGAACATTTACCAGCTTTGTAAAATCAGCATCCCTCACAAGCTAAATCTCCAATGTCCCTGCAGTTCTCCCATCACGAAAACCTGCAGACTCACCTGCAATGTTCATTATATACCTTGTCACTTCTGCATCCTGCAGTATGGTCCAAGGGCCATTTACATGCAGAAGGAGAGAACTCAACTTCTCCTTCTCCATCATCAGATCTTCTTGCACCCCCACTCTTGCAGAGAAACTCAGAGAAGGTTGTAGCCACTCTGCCAGGATAAGCAGAGATGCTCTTTTGAAGCCCTCACACTGAGGAGACCAGAAGGTAACAGAAGCAAAGCAGACCTTCTGGAAGTGATTAAACTTCCAGAGTTTCAAAGAATTTGGAGTCTTTAAATGTCTATACATAGTTTCTGCCTCAGAGGAAGTTTAAAAGTGTTTGCAACAAGGACATTGCATATCCAGTCTTGCAGGTCCACCATACTGCCATGTCATTCTCCTTAACCTCCACTTCAGGAGATTAAGAAGAATGGTGCATACTGTAAAGGCACTGAGGAGTGCACAAATATGAACAGGTCTAGACTACAGGTTTGCCAAAATAAAGTGTAGTGGGTGCTTGCTAATGACACTTTGTCAGCAAAACCTCTGATGTCGATAAATATACCAAGAAAAGAGGGCCATTCATTTAATGTAGTATCTAAGGATGTAGCATATTTAGAACAGCTTCATCTGTACATCAGGACTCTGCCAAAGCAGGTATGCTCTCATTTTTGCAGCATTTCAGCTTCTGTCATCTGCTAGAGCAGATGAATGTAATCCTATGAGGATTAGCCCTGTGACACTATTGCTCCAAACTATGGCATTTTGTTTGGTTGGTTTTTTGTTTGTTTGTTTATTTTTAAGCTGTGCACATTAGCACACAACTACTAGGTTATCAGTGTTGACCACTGGTCCCATAGGAACCCACAAATACAACCTTCAGAAAGAAAACAACAAAGAAGAATCTGAGTGAAGGATTTCAAATGCAATATGCTCATTTCCCATACACTGGGCAAATTAACTATCTTTGCCTTTGTTTTTCCTGTCTACTACAGGGGGTTAAAAATAGATGACTAAAATGCTTAGCTCCTTATTAGGCAGTAGAATTAGTTTTATGTGTCCTCCAGGGCTGTAACATTAGCATGTCTAATGAGATGGGCACAACATGAAACTGTAATGACACACTATAAAATGGATCTGGAGACAGGTACATAAATATCCGTGGATAATGAGGCCGTGCTTATGTTAACATTTTTCTTTAGAGCAGGAGCAAAGTTTTATTCCACACCCATCGTATTTAACTTTATATTGTGGAGTAATCTGTGAATACATAAACCGGACCCAAATGAAGATGTGCTCCAATTGATAGCGAGCAGTCCACGGGACCAAATTAAACACAGTCCAAAGTAAACGCCTGAATTGCACATAGTATGTCTGTTGGGTTCTCGGAAACACTTTTTTGACTTTACAAATCTACTTCTATTAGTACATCCTATGTGCCAATACTATATGAGCCTAAATTAGAAGCTCTGCCCAGGTGTCCACAGGAGCCACAGAAAGATCCCAGCCAATTGTGGTCCTTCAAAGAGCATTTTACTACATGTCTGCTGGAAGCAAAGGACCAGGCTATATCTAGTCTGATGTAAAATCCTCAGACGGTATATCACTTAGATGTAGAGACCTTAGCACCAAGTGTCCATGCAATGTTATCTGTTCCTCTGAAGCCCTCTCTTGCAAATGTAGACATAAAACTGTATCATCTATCAGATCCAGCAGAACTGCAACAGGCCAACTTGAAAGAAAATCTGAAAAGTTGTGAGCCTCTGCAGCACATGACTGAATGGGTCTGTGTTCCTGATGAGAGACATATGGGATTTATACAACTAATAAAAATAAAATTCATATTCCTCACATATATAAGCCATTTCTTCAGAGGCCCTGGGTAAAGAAGGACTTGTGGTTGCTTGGAGCCAAAAGTGCTTTTTTTTGAACTTTCAGAGCTGTAACAGGACCTAAAAAGATTGATTCTGTACTCATTAGTCAGTGGCATCAGTCAACAGGAAACTCCATTCACACCCATTAAATGTCAGTGATAAATAATATTTACCCAACTGAAAAGCACTGCATTATCATTCTGAAATAAAAACACCAGAAGTGTAGCTAGGAGATTAGATTATCTAAGAGACTGGCAAATAAAACCCATTCTCACTAATTTTCAGCTACACTAATAACCTTGAGCTAATAACTTCTGGCTCCATCCTTATTGACCAAATTTCATATATTTACCACCTCTTTCTGACACTTTTAGTACCAGCTGGCAGCTACTTTCTCCAGCTTTCTGTACACTATTGCTGATCTGACACCCATTAAAAAAAAAATAAAATAAAAATGTAAGAGTTGCTCCTGCTCTCCTGCTCTCAATGGTACATCTTCCAAACCAAGGGAACATAGTCAAGGAGCAAGAAAAAGGAGACTTTTAGGAAGTCAGAGCTCAGCTCAAACACTGACAACATAAGTTGACAACATAAGTACTTCTCATCACTGGTGAGAGGAGATGAACAAAACAGTGCTGGGTCAGTACATTATATTAGCTCTGGTCTGTACTAATCTACAAAGCAAACCCGAATAAAGAGGGGCTTGAACTAAAGTAAATGCAGTCCCTACCCCTACCAGTATTTGAGATGGCAACAACATCCTGAACACATCTGCATACTACAGTTTGGCATTTAGAATATATGATGCCAGGTTTGCATAGAAAGTAGCCAGAGCAACTGGAGGGCAGGCTCCAAGACCTAAGACATCTGGCTGCATCTTCCAGAGGTTACTATAATGAGGAACCATACAGGAATAATGATTCCTGCTGGAATAATTAGCACTCTGAGACACACAATTCTCTTCTTTCCCTGAATATTTGCACAGAAAAAACAGTAATCCTACCAAAGAATTATTCAGTAAATAATTAGTGTATTTCCACAAGCCAGAAACTTGCCTGAATCTAAGTTGTCAATATTTGTCTCAAAGGAAGTTGTTTAGAGAGAGAAGGCTTTTCTGAACTAATTTAAAGGCAGGAAGGCTTGATAACAGTCCCTTTAAAAATTTCCTATGACTTCCTTTTCTTTTCTTTTCTTTTTTTTTTTTTTAAACTTTTCACAAATGGCTTTAAGAAATAAAAGGGGAAAAAAAAAAAACAACAGCAAAAAATTTGATTCTGTAACAACTGCTTTTGCTTCTCCTCTTTTCATAGTGTTACAGTCTTACAACCTTCCTTCCGCTTAAGCTTTTCCTAATTTAGGTCTTAAACCTGCAACAAGCCCCTCATGGAGCCCCATGGGTGACTGTAATTCTGCACACAAGAAGCAGATTGTGCAACAGGACTTTGTAGCGAGACAGTGACTCATTTAGCGTGCATATCGTGCCCAGGACAACAGGGTCCTCACGTTGCTCATCTTCTTGACATGGGAGCAGTACAAAGCCTGGAGTAAGCATGACTCCACAAGGTGAGGGTGAGGTGGTGCTGCTGTATGGGCAGTGGTGGCAACCACAGTGGTAACACCAACAGGAGGGAGGAGGGAGACCAGGGATTACCTGCTGTGCCTGCTGCAGCAGCTCCATTCGCTCGTGCAAGATCTGGCTGTCAAACTCACGGCTCTGCCTCAGGATCTGCCGCCGCACCTTCTCCACTGCAGCCCGCAAATCCTCCCTCTGGGCTTCAGTCAACGACTCACTCGCCCGCCTTCCTGGATCCTGCTGCAGGGCATTATACAGCGTGGCTTCCAGCTCCTGGATTTTCTAAGGCAACCCAAATCACATACAGACAGGCTGCCATTTGAATCCAGCAAGCAAACAACCCACCCACAGCTAGAGGAGAAGGCTAGCAAGCAAAGCCGTAGGCAGGAGGGGAGGACAGACAGACAGCTGGACAGCAAGCGGCAGCCGTGAGCAGTGAGGAGCATTCCATACGCAGTGCACAGAACCGCCCGGCACCTATTCACACCTGGGCTATGTTTTCTATTCTACTGAATGATCAATTTCTTCTGTTTAGGAAAGATTCAGATGATAGGTCTGCATTCAATATGTGGCAAAACCCCCAAACCCCTGATGTTGAAAGTTGCAAAATCAATGTAAGCTAAAAGATTCCCTTCAACCACAACTGAATTGTTAAGTCATTCTATAAAATAAAAAGCCCACAGCATACACAGGAAAAGCTGTGAACAACAAAAATCATACTGTCCTCTTTCCCTCTGGCCTTACTGTCCTGCTATCCATTGCTCGAAGTCTACTTCACTTGCTTTGTTACACACTGCCAGAAGCAATAAGGGAAGAAACACTTAATCCCTCCTCAGTCTCTTGCCATTTGTTAGATCGCTAATTAGATTTTCATACACTAACCAAAACTGCAGTAGTTTGCAAAGCAGAAAGCACGGGAGAACTTTATGTTCATACGGAGAACTGTATTCCCAAGAGGAAAGAAAGAAATGAATCATGGAAGTATTTCTCTTGCTACTGGGGCTAGTATGTTCCTATTACAAAACAACATACGATGATATTTAGATCAAAAGCATCTGACAACATCCCTTTAGCCCTCATAACACCTTTGTGAGGTAGGTAATTCCATCCATATTAGCGATGCATAACCAGTGACACAGAGAGGTTAAATGGCTTGCCCAAGGTCACAGTGCTAGAAATAGACCCTGTTTGCTTCCATCTGTTATCTGCTCTGAGTGCTAGACCTTGCTCCTTTCCTGAAAACATTTTCCCCATAAGAAATATGTATGATGTATAAACAACTCTTCAGACCACTATATTTTGATTTCCTGAAGTCTCACTATTAAGAAAGTGGGGTGTGCCATTTTGCCAATTCCATAATTCCTGAGGCTTCCTTTTATGTTGCTTAGCCTGACAGAAGGTGAGGTAGCAGCTTTCCCTCTGAAAACTAGGAAAAGTAAGGTTGGATAGGACAGCACAGGAAGGAGTTGCATAGGAAGAATAAGCATTTCCAACTCGGGATAGGTTAGCAGCAGCAATATTTACAAAGGGTTAGGGAAAAGCAATATCGGAGGACTTCTGAAGTCATTTCTGGTGTATTTTACCAGGATAGCTTCATGCATGCATAGGCCAGCTCTTCCCATTCTAGATGTACTAACAAGATGCTCATGTATTTTAGAATTAAAAAAAAAAAAAAATCAAAAAAGATCAAACACATAACACTTCTAACTAATATAATCCATTTCCTAAATCCCCATTTAAGTTGTATTCAATTTCCTAGTCTGGCAGAACAGTAAGTCAATTAAAAGAGAATCCTATCTATAATTAAAAGAAAAAAAAAACTGTATTTTATCAAATCTGTTCAAACATGAAAATTTAATGACTGTTCTTTTCCTACCATGTATGCCTGGTCCAGAGCTTGTTTCCTGTAGTCGAGTTCTTCCTCTAAATAACCCTTCTGTTTACTGAACAGGTCCTGAGCAATAATAAAAACAAGGGAGTGTTTGTTCTTTATCCTAATTCATGAAGAATCATAAATGCCGTCATTTTTATGTGAGCTTTCTACTTGAAAGCAAAAGAAAAGCTTAGCTAATGACCATATTCATCATAAGGATATTTGGAATATCAGATTTACAATATGAGCATTTAAAATACGTGTATCCTATTAACAAGTTGTACCTAAAAAGTGCAGACCTCTACACCAGTGTACAAACCTGCCTTGACCTGACAGAGGTGCACACAAAGGCTGAGAGGTGAATGTGAATGTGCATGCATGTGGTCCCAGAGCCATTATTTGCACCAGGCAGGCCAAGAGAGGAATGAGAGTAACAGCAGTGAGGTCACTTTACTGCTTTTCTGAAAATATCCAATATGCCTTAAGGAAATCATGGGGCAAACTCTAATCTGCGTTGTCTAGCCTCTTCAGGCAGGAAATCAGAACATGCAGGGCCCTAGCTAGATCCTGCAGCAATGATCCCTGATGTATTAGCAAAGCAGTAGAAATTCAGTTCTCAACTTTTAAAGGTAGGAAGCCAATTTGAAATGGGTAAAGTGATGCCCAGAGAGGTTAAGTGACCTTAGCTAAAGAGCTGAAGAAGTTTTCAACACACCAAGGATTTATAGGGATTTTTTGTTTTATAATCAAATTCACTAACTTTCACAGAAGCAACACCTTACAGTTATAAGACAGGCTGGGATTTCAGTGAAACTCAGTATCCAAAAGTGTGATGCAGGAAAATTGTGGACATTTAAATGGCTGTACGGATAGTCAAACTAGAAGGGACTGGTGACAGTGCTTTCAAAAAATGTGCCTTTGGAGTGTTTTGATGATAATAAATAGAACATAAATTAGTTGGCTGGTTTTATTAACTTTTCTTTCAAGGCAGGTTGTCATTCTCAAAAATAAAATAAATAAATAAATAAAAATAGCAGTAGTCCAGAAAACAGAGAGACCTTTTGATTTAATTTAGTATTTTTCATTGTTATTTTTTTCTATTCCAGAAACTCTTGCATTATATATATAGACATACATATACAATGCAACACATAGAATAAAACCCAATTTAAATATACAGAAGTCTTAAGATGTTTGTTTGTAGCTTTTATTATTTGTTTGTAACTATTTATTATTTTATTTTAGTATCACAACCATTTCCAAATATAACAGAAGGGTGCTGCTTGCAAACTGTATTAGCTATCATGACAATACAAAAAGATATTGAGGATTGCCCCCAGGTCATTTATTTGGTCAGTTTTTACTTTCAAACATATATGTGCAAGTCCAACAGTTTTTCTGTTAGCTATTGCTGTAGCACTGGCATACAATTTGCCTAACAATGAACAGTACTGATGATGAATTCTTAGTCCAAACATCTGGTTTAAAAGAAAACCGCTCTGATCAGCAAATTAATGTTTGAGAGGGGCTGTGAGCATAAAATGACTACAAATACATTTGTACCTGCAGATGACCTGCCCCTTGTTAAGAACAACTCATAATTGGTGACAGCAGCAACATACAAAACCGATACTGGAAGACTAAATAAATTTCTATCTGTTTTCTGTATAAGGATTATAATCTTTATTATTCAGGTATTTGTAAATTTTTTTTTGTTCATGGAGTTCTTTTAATTACTTCTCAATTAATACTGAAACTAGAACCAAAGTTTAAGCCAGGCTTTGATCTTGGGGCTGGAATTCAGTTACTTGGAGAGGGTTGTCTGCTGCTATTATAGTCATTTTAGAGTATGCTACTTCAGCTGTCCAGAAGGGCAGGGGTCTCCAACAGGTCCTACAGGACATATTTCCCATCCCCTTGTGGACATAACTCTGAGGAAAGTAATATATATTAGACACTATGCTGATGCAACTGAATCCCACCTTGACTACCCAGGTGGCCTTATCTTCTTAGGTGGATTACAGCAACAGCTTCGTGGCTATGTAGGCAATGCAATTCCACCATGCACCGTTTAACGCATAGTAGAGGACAAACCTCGTCTGCATGTGCTTACAAGTGGCTTACACCAGAGAAGCAGACTGACTCGCCCAAGACTACAGAGAGAGTCAGAGCCACCAGCAGATCCCAGAATAGCAATGCAGTTACCCTGATCTTGTTACTTTGTAATAGACAGACACAAAAAAGGATGAGAGAGAAGGAAACGAGCAAGATCTCAAATTCTTAACATGGGTTTCAAGGACAACTAAAACCAGTTCTCAACCCTTCTTAAAGTGGCATGCTGGAATATTACTTCTATAACTCATTTCACGATTCAATTTTAGGAGATACAGTCACTGGCGGTGAAGACTTCCAGATTGCTACACTAAACAAATACAGGGCTATCCAGAGTAATACTTGAAAACATTACAGATAGTAAGTGGGAGGATAATAAACTAAGTTAGAAAGAAACTATTGATTACCAATTCATTTTATAAAAGAATCTATAAAAGAATTTAGTATTTGTGGGCACTTTGCCTCTCCCAAACTTTTACATTTTTCCATAACAAGTTAAAAATAGAAATGCTAAATGTGGGAAGGATACCTTTGTTCAAGTACAACCAGTATGATAGGCTACACTCAACAGAGAACACAGTCTGAGCACTTCTGTTTTTGTGTGGCCCAAATACACACTTCTTCAGTGGCCCTGGGCAAATCGCTTAACCTCTCTGCCTCAGTTTCCCATTCTCTAAGATGGATGTAATGCTGATTACTTATCTACCTGGAAAAGGTGTGGTGAGGATTAATCTGTGTTTGTAAAGCCATTTGAAGATGAGAAGCACAGCATGAATGGTAAACCAATAAAAACAAACACTCATTTCAAAACTTTTTGTTCATCATGTGGAAAAGTAAGGTGAATATAACACTGACTTTCTTATGCAAGACAGAACTGCTTTTGAAAAAACATTCTATCTTTAAACAGGAAGACCTTGGGGCAAGAAAGGTCATCTGGAGTAAGAAGAGGTCTTATAACTTGCCCAGAAACTGAATACCAGAGAGCAAAGGATTATCTTTAACAACTCTTCTAGCATGATTAAAAAGATGATGCTGTTGCCAGACAAATTAATACACAGAGAAAGCACAAAGACAATTTCACACTGTTTGGTTAATATGCTCTGTAAAGTTATGCCTTCGCATGCTATTTTGTATATATTTTGCTATTTTTGCTCTACATGGCTTTGACACTTCCCTCCCACTCCAAAGAACACAAGCTTTAAACTGTTTTGGATACCTCTTGCCAATTCTACCATGAAGCAATCTCAGTTATGCAGAGAAAGGCAGCAAATCAACCTGTGTTGAAGTTCATACCCTTTCCCTTGCAATGAGTCTTAGCTAAATGAATTATGTTTTTGGTGACCTTTCCTTACCTTCTCATTCTCCAGGTCTAACATCTTCTGTGTCAGCGCAGCTTCTGTCCCCTCTATCTGTTTTAACCACTACATGAACATAGCAGTATGAAGAGGAAAAAACAAAAAGTGAAAAAACAGAGTTTTTGAAAAATTTTCACTGAACATTTTGCAAGTTTGTTGTCAACACTCCCAGGCATATGCTTCCCCCTTACTATCTATTCACTTTGAAGTTACACATGAATAAGCAGGTTGTGAAAACAGGCAGAACGGAGGACTATAGAAACATAGTCGAGAATAACAAGTGGAGGCTATTTTCTGACAATGAACTGAAGTTTCTTTCCCCCTGTAAAATTCAAGATGCAATACAGACTTGGGTGAACAATGCAAAATCAACCTGATTTTTTCCAACTTGCTATACTAATGCTTGTTGGCCTGATTTGCAAAACCGTCATAAGATTTCAGGGCACCAGTCCTGCATTTTTCCAGATGGCAATTTAAGCAAAAGAGAAGGTGGCAAACTTGATTCTTTATTTTGCAGTTTGTTGTGTCTTTACTGGGAAAAGGCACACTTCTAAAACATCAGCAGTATAGAACAAATAATAAAATGGACAGACTGAAGGGGTTTGTGTGGTTGCTGTCATGNAAAAGAGAGAGAGAGAGAGAGAAATTTCAATCAGAATGAAGAAGAATAGCCATTACATTCCAAATGGATAAGTACATATTGTAAAAGCTAAGTGCATGGATAAAAAGTTCTTGCTTAATTACTGACCATCACCTGGTCTATATTAGCATTCAGCATTTATCAGAATGGGTAGGAAAATTCAGCTCTGAATTCTTTTATTTAATTTCATTTTTATCGGTCCAAAATAAAGATCAATGATTAGCTTTCAGAGAGCACAGTTTAGACTAATGCTTCTTTTCATAGGCCAGTTCCCATTAAGACCAACCATAGTTTTGCCAATGATGAATGGATAATTATTACTTTCCGCAGATGCTTTGCTTACTAATATTAGATTGCTCCTATTTAGTTTAATTCTATGATAAGCATTACACATCAACTTTTTTAATTTAGGGTTTTGCTTTACAAACAAGCAAAATGTGAATTCATGAATTCATGCATTTGGACCTTCCACTATTTAAGAGACTGATGGATAAAAAATGAAGCTTGTTTTATCTACTTAGTAGGTTTAGCTTTGAATACAAAGCTGAAAGAAGCAAACAGGAACATCATATTCCCCAGAGATTCTGTTCTCATCATAATCTTTGTTTTCTTCATTTTGAAGGTGACAGACTGAAGATATTGCTAAACAAAGTCCCATCGCTGATACTGCAAGACAGTGAGCATTCTGAACCCTTTAAATCAATAGAAATTGGAAGTCCTCAGCATCTCTCACGGTTACCCTCAATAAAGGCAATTGAAGGGTTATTTGTGAGAATTAGAGGTCTAACTTTTTGAAGTGATGAATGATATGCAAAACTAAATGTCAGTTCTGCTCTTCCTATGCCTGTAAGCTGTTCTGGAACCAAGGGGCACAGAAGAGACAAGCATGTATTTACGAGTTATAATCACTAGTAGCATTCAAAACAAGTTCCTGGAATTGTGGCAGCAGTACCCAGGAACTGTCCTTGCCTGGCAGCTTGATTTCCAGAAGATCACTTCCAGTGGCTGAGTATAATAGATTTGATAAAAATAAACATTGAGTGTGATTAATTAGCACACATGAGCATAACTAGCACATCTATGTCTGTAGCACCCTTATTTTACCAAAAAGATCTCATTATGAGGTGATTATATCTGATGGTTTCTTGTAATTAAGGAACTATAGGAATGCACATGGGATGTTATCTGTCCTGCATGTAGCAGGACATCTGGGAGAGTTATATACTGAAGGAGGCAGTAGAGTTGCTTTAGACTTCCTTTAATCTATATTCAGTCTATGCATCCAATAGAATTTATGTTAAAGCAATAATCTAGTCATACTTATCAGATTTTGTCTTTTCTTTTTCATTTTAGCTCCTCAATAAGTGCTGTAAAACATACAATATTATGAAAATATGTGTCATTGTCTTTCTTTTGTTAAGGACAGCATAAGACTATTTTCTCTTACTCCTTGTCTTGGTAAACTTTGGATATGGATAGTGCATCTTGTTATGGAAAAAAAAAAAAAAAAAAAGAGTTATTTGATCTCATTTATTAGCCTGTACCTCAAATGTCCAACAGGAAAAAGGACAGAAGTTTTTGTGCTTCTCAGAGTACCCTCTTGATTCAACTGGCTATCAGATTGTGCTGATTACGTTACTGTGAGGCACTTCACTAAAATGGCAGAAAATGGATAGAGTCCATAGATAAAATGAACTATTTTCATTTCATTCTTCAAGTGCAGTCTATTTACCTATGTAAGATAAAATGAAAAATTCCATCTTTCTGATAGAGTCCAATCCCACCCCTAAAGTTTGGCCATGTCTTAGCCTTGCATACTGGGGTTCTTCCACCTTATTTATTAAATTTAAAGGTCATCACCTCCTCTTTTTCATGCTATAAGGCAATCAAAAACATAGTGTTTGTAGCCTTCTTCCTCATTTTTATTTTGCTTATAACAATTGCTCAGTTGAGTCAATGATTATTAAATTACCTAATTTAGATTACCTACCTTAAGATATCTGGATAAGTAGATTATCAGAATTACGTCAATTAAAGCAATGATTAATTATTAACCAAAATGCTCGAATTTTACATTTAAAGTTCTGTTTCTGAATTTTAAAAGTGTATCTAGGAAAGATTTAATCACAGCCTACGAAAGGGAGGGGTGAAGCTTTTTCAGAAAAAAAGACAAGTCTTTCTTAGTTCTAAATGTCATCATTATTCATATACAGCTTATATTCTCTCTGTGATTGGAGATGCGAAGAGCTAGTCATGTGGAATTGAGTTACCTGACTGTCTTGCACAAGTACTTTTTGTTATCTACACCCACTAATTTATAGACGAAAGAACCATAGGCCACTCAGAGATTTTTCATTCATATGTAGTGTGTTACAGAGAACCCCACAGCACCCCTGGTCCCAAGAGGACATTGGCACTTCTCATAATGAAGTTGCTCCTGTTCAGTTGCTTTTCGGTACCTTATTCTAAGGGAATATCTCCAGAAGAATTTTTTCTTTTTAAATTGGGTTTATTTTGAATGCTTGATTGTACCTCAAGACATTACAATCCCAACAAAGCCATATAAGGATGAATACGTGCTCCAGTCCAGATGCGTTTAACAGAAAAGTCATGCTTCCCTGGCAAAGTTACATGAGACCTTAACATGGTCAGCCTTTAGGCAGACAAAAATCTTTACTGAATTCTACCTTTTCACAGAGAGAAAGTACAGTCCCAGCTTGGATTATTGCAACCTGTTCTTCATTTCTCAAATTCTAAAATACAAAAAAAAAAGATGCATTTTAAATTGGATTGGAAATTCAGTCTTCAACATAAGTGATAAATTTTAACTGTAAATTACAGTTACAAATTCTGTAAATTTCAGAATCAAAGTAAACAAGCTATAACATTTAGCAATTTATAAACATGACCAAAAAGGACCTCTGAAAATATTAAAAGTATTTAGTCTCCACTCTAATTCAGTATATCACTCAACAATTCTTTTGCAATTGTTCATTATTTAATAAGAACTAAGTGGTTTCTGTTGGGGATTTCGAAATTTTTTTTCTAGACAGAAAAATGCTGGTTCACTGGACTATAGACCTGAAGCAGTGAATGTCCCCTTCATGCTCAGACAGCACTTCAGAGCTAAGTTCCTATTAATGAAAACAGTACAAAGAAAGAGCAAGTACTGTAGAAATAGCCATACAACTTGCAGCAGAAAAAAATAATATGGAGCTTAAAAATAGCATACTAAAGATGTCAAACTGTTAAAGCTACCTTTAAAGTGGTTCCATCTCCATGGCTGTTTATGCCCCAGCTGCATGACCAGGAGTTTATACTGTATTTGGCAACGCAGGGGATGAAAGGGAACCAGTTATTGTTGCCCTTTCTCCCAGTAAACACACTCCAGGCAGAGTCATCTTCACTGTAGCAGATGCTGCTATTACTACTCAAAAGAAACAATTCAGGAATAACTTGGTCTGGCTTTGACTTCCTTATTTTTCTCCCCTAGTCTGCATACTGTCTTGTCTCTGTGCCTACTACAGTGTCTTTTCTTCCACGTCATTCAGCCAAGATCAACTCCTATCTTGAAGAAATACACTTTTCATTAACACCAATTTAACTGAAATATTTTAAGTTTGTACAAGTAGTACCTAACCATTCATACCATTCATACAAATAGAGGCATACAAAAATCACTCTGTCCATTTTTCTGTATGTTATTATGTGCTATGGGGAAGAAAAAAAAAAAAAAGTTTTTAAAAATAACTACAAAACTAGAGTTATATTTGAATTAAAAATTTGTTACCCCATTATCTCCAAGAATATCTAGCTTCTTCATAAGTTCTGATATATTCACATCCTGAAAAAGATGTTCAACATATTTTTATAACGGAGGTGAGATACAGTTTTGTATGCTACATTTTATGTATCCTTCATTCAATTTTGCATGCAAAAAGACTTGAAATGCAAATAAGTAAACATTAGTTTTGCATCATAATTACAAAAGTGTTACTGATACTTTCAGAAACATAGCCAAAAGTCACTTGATTATAGCAAGCAACCCCAAGGTCTGTGCATTCAGACAGAACATTCCTGTACCGTTCACATTTACCATCCTACTGATGTATACAGATGAAGGATCAAAACTGATAAACAGGCCTAAAAGACTGTTTTCTTCTGTTTGTTCGGAGTGGAGTGTGAAGCGCATCAGGCTATAGAAGTTAAGGGGACAGCAAAATAATTCCTAAGAAGGTGTTTTGTTTTTATTTTTCCCTTTCTTAAGCAGAAGAGAACAGTTCCAAATCAGCTTTGTAGGGGCAGAAGGGAAGTGCACAGGGGGCTGAACATGCTCCTTCAAACATTACTAGCTCACAATTTTTGTGAGTAGAAAGCCACATTTCTCTGCCAGTCACCCCCCCAGATCCACAGAGAGCAGCAACCAGTCTGTCCTTAAGTGCCCAGTCACTGCAATCAGGAAAAACCCTCCACTGACACACACACACACACACACACACAAAAAAAAAAAAAAAGAGAGAGAGAGAGAGAGAGAGGAAGAATAAATCTGCAGATGATGACTGTATTTTAGATTAAACAGTGTAAACAGTGCCGGGGATCATTCCCAGGTCCCAGAACTCTATTTTCTCTTTTAAAAAGTTGTTGAAAATTTTCATGGAACTGTTTAACCTAGGACTACAGCACACTCCAGAACTATCCCAGGTATGGCCCACCAGTTAATGTGGACCAGGGATATTCTCACTGACAGCTTGTATGCAGCCATGCTGGTTGTGAAGGTGGCAAGGCTTGACAGCGTGAGCAAAGACCAGCTGATGTTAGTCCAAAATGCTTAATATACACGCATAAAAAAGACAGCCATTACAAGGCTGGCACACTCAACTTCTCATATTCAGTGCTTCTTAGAAGAGGTCGGCATTTCACAATGGGTGTGTCTTGGCTCATTAGTTTCATTACTTAAGTACGTACATGCTGGTTTACATTTGTGTTGTGCAACTGCATTACGTGGGGAGTCAGGATGATCGATCTTTCAATTTCTTTAAAGCCAAATTAGCTATGTTTGCAAATTATATAACTACATCAGAATGTATCTGCTCATGATTCTATAGCCAATAGACTCCAGAGAGTAAGGCTTAATAACAAATTGAAAGATTTCCTGAAAGCCAGACACAGTTGTGGGAGAGAGTCTATACAAATTAGACTATCCTGGCTCCAAAATAGGAATAATGCGTTGTGTGCAAGTTGGTCTATCCTGGCAAGTGCCCTTCCTCTCTTCCCTCTCTCCCCCAACACCTCAGCAGTGTCTCCAAATGCTACAGTAGCTACTAAACAGTGCACATCAGCAATTTTAGAATGGTGCAGAGCTTAAAATACATTCGTGTTTGGACTGGATTAAAATCAAAGCTATTGATTTTGATCAGCAGCAACAATGTTGAATAGAAACTTCTTTAGCTGATCAGTTACACTGGTGAGGAGAGGAATTCAGTAACACATGCCATTTCTTGGCCCTATTAAGCCAGAAGTACTCATTCTAATTAATTTATTTCCATGAAGAAGCATATAGAAAGATTTAAAAATCAAATCAGATTTTCCATCATTGTAATATCTAGTTTGCTGCCAATGGCTAACAATTTTGAAAGACACTGAAGCAAAAATTCTTTTTTTTTTAATGAAAAAGAAAAAAAATTCATTTTTTGAAAGAAAAAGCAAACAATTTCAGTATGCCCATATGAGGTGACCGTCCCCCCTTCCAGTCAAGTAAACTGAAAAGCAGGTTCAAAAAAAAAACATTTAGGAAGAAAATATTATGCAACAGAAGACAATGGATAACAATGAATTCTAGAACCTGTACGTGCTACAGTGAACATACAAGTTAGAATAACAGATAAGCTAACAAGCAGATCTGGCATCCCATGGAGGCTCTATTGGAAAGGCAATACGTTAACTGATGGCACTTGTGGTTTTGGGAAATGACTACCCAACCAAACCTGTAGGTAGGAATCAGGTTTAAATTCTTTTTTCTTTTTTTAAGACTACTCAGTTCCCTATAGAGAGAGAGAGGGAACTATACAGACTACAATTTCAGTTTATTTCCACCACTGATAGTATTGTGCTTATTAAGGGACTGAATAGAAACCACCCTTCTGTTAGGGAGCTTGTAAACACAATTATAAATACGAGCATAAATTACTAGCAAATGCTATGGAGTGTAACACAAAGAGATATTCCACTTTAGTTACTGACGGAGAAGTCCCCCTGGCCTGTTACACAACATTACTATCAAGGCAAGTCTGAATTCAGTCCTAAGTGAACCAGCATGCAAATCATTTTGTACAGCTAGCCTATTCAAGGAGGTACAGAAGTGGAAAGAGTAACACTTTCTTTCTTGTAACACAAACTAACCAAGTGAGATCCCAATGTTTATCTCGTGCTTGATCTAAAAGGATAAAGTCTCACCTGTTTGAATAGGTTTTGGATCAAGCACCTCATGCTTCAAGGCCCTGGCCCAGGCAA
This sequence comes from Anseranas semipalmata, assembly GCA_013399115.1. Classification (NCBI taxonomy): domain Eukaryota; kingdom Metazoa; phylum Chordata; class Aves; order Anseriformes; family Anseranatidae; genus Anseranas; species Anseranas semipalmata. The sequence goes on along the minus strand of VXAA01006829.1, from coordinate 924,608 downwards.
ATAACTAAAGCATATTAATTCAACAAACAAAATGCCTAAGGACTTCACTAAATTTGGATGTAAAATAGTATGTGAATGTGGCGTTTCTGATAGATGAAAGCATTTAATAACAAGAAAAAAACAAAGTACTGTAGCTAGCCTGACAATGACTCCCATCAACCCCCACATTCTTCTCTGCAACGTTTTTACAACAGTTCACTAGACTGTACGCTAATTATCTTGACTGGCCAGCTTTCATTTTCATTGACAAACTCCTGACATGAAACCCTTTTCCCAGTTATAAATATCTTTTCTTACTATATATATTTTTCAGATTTTCTTCCCTACAGCAAGATGATGAAAATGGCAAACCGTTCATTTGGATATTGGGTACTTCATTCTGGTGATCCAACTGTTCCTAATGCCCCACATATACCTTTATTCCTTCATGTTGACAGAACAGTTGAAGCGCACTTCCATTGTTTTCAGGGAAGGTGGTTATATGAAGATTAAATGCTGGTGACCTTCGTTCTCTCTCCTGAGGAAAGATTTTGTTTAAAAACAATACGTGTGATTATATGTAAATGTTTATTTCCCACCTTTACAAAACAGACTTGTACATTAAAAAAAAAAAAAAAAAAAAAAAAAAAAAAACCAGATTCCTAATCATATTCAAAATATATGGTATTTCCTCCTACTTCCAGCACACTTGAAGGACTTTGAGCTTAGCTAAGCACAAAAATGGCTTCAGGTTCCAACTGATTCTATGTACACACAGCTTCTGCAAAGTTAACAGACACACTCCAGAGACAGAAACCCTTGTATGTTGCCCAGATAATTGACTGGAGCCGTAAAAAATTCTTTGCAATGATTAAGGTCAGTTATAATCTTATTTAACTATTCCTTTCTTTCATTGAACAAAGGATTATTTAGGAAGAATAAAGTGCAGGAAAAAAAAAATTAAACTCCATCACCAAATAATATCATCACGGATTTTCTCAATAAAATTAAAGGTGTGTATCTACTCACTGTTTATTCAACAGTTAACCTTTGTATTAGGGCATGTGAAATCCCCAGTCCTATTCATTGCACAACCCAGGATGTTGGAATATGCCTTTGTGCTAAAACTAAAAAATTATAAATTCTTATTTATCTAAAAACTAATAGTATTTCTAAAACATCCAGCCCATCTACTTGAATTTCATGTGTTTCTTCAAAATACCAACTTATTATTTCTTTGGAAGACAAAAATACAGTAAAACAATGAAAAAGACATCTTACTTAAATGAAGTTTTAACATGCTTGTGAAAATGACTGGACTGAAGGCCCTGGAAACCAAGGCACTGGGTCCTACTCTGAACTCACTATGGCCATGGGAACATGAGTGAAGAAAATTGGATTTCCTCTCCGTACAATAACAAGAGGCACTGGCAACAAGACCTTCAGTTTCAGTTTCAGTGAAAGAGAGTTGCTGCAAATATTTTACTTCTTAAGTCCATCCATTCACTGCCTGATTTCCTAAACCATAAAATGAGGCGTTTTAATTGATAATGGCAAGTGAGCTGCATCCATTCACTTAAGCAGATTACAAAGCATGGCAACTCTTGTTCATTAAGTAGCCCAAGCCTAATTTGAAATTACAACGTAGAGGGAAAAATCGCTGTGCTCTATATATTTTCCCCCTCATAGGCTCTATTTTAAATAATTTTCCTGTTAACAGCCAAATTTTGAAATAGACTTAAGTGATCTAGCTATTGCAATACAAAACCAGAAGCTTAATTTTTGTCCACATTCAGTTACCAGTTTAGATTTATTTATTTTTTTTCAAATTAATCACTTGCTATTGCACTAAACTTACCTGGATTTGCTTGCATTAAATGATAAACAAATAGTTCAGTTTTCTACTCTAACCTAATTTTTATCTGAAATAATTTAACTGTTCTGAGAAAAATACTGTTCTGATTATGAAAAGCATTTACAATTTTACTAAAGCATTCACTTTGTCAATCACATATGTGTCTACATGCTTGCCTACTAAGGAGAAAAATCTTTTATTGTAATCACACAAAATACTCCCATTGTTATTCTGTGAAACAAGTCCTCAAAGATTTGGCAGATAACAAAACTAGACACATTATACTGAGCTACTTTTCTTGTGATTCTTGTATGTGGAAAATAATTTTATGAAGAATGTTTTGAGGCACTTTTTTCTTTTTCAAAGAATTTTTTTCAGATTGTTTTACTTCTAAGAACACATATTTTAGGGAGCAGATTCTAGGTAACTGCCAATTTAATGCTAAACTGTTCAGCATTTTACTCTACAGTTGCTTAACAAAATGTAAAGAATATATATTAGAAAGCATTTTTACGTTCCAGAATATCTACTGAAATTCTAATAACCTAAATTCTTAATTTTGAATATAATGTGCTATGACATCAAAATGTAGGGTTGCTAAAGCAAATTATTAAAATAGATTAAGAAATATCAAAGACAAAAAGCAGAATGTCCACATAACAGGATGACATGACATTTTCATCTTTATCAGAAAAGCTACACATGCCAAGATTTTTGGTGAAACGTGCTGGGTGATGAAAATTATGGAGAAGTGACATTGACAGGCTTCTTGGAGAGTTCATTCTAAATGGTGTTAAGAAGGCTGATGACCTTTGAAACTGAACAATGTGTTATCAGGCAATATGACTGTGTGACAATGCATCACACACAAGCAGTTTATTGTTACTAAATTCTACATGGGCCCCATTTATGAGGCAAGGAGAACCACTGCTTTCTACTGTGATCACAGGCTACATGTTCAAATTGTTATTCACAAAAATAATTTCACAGTTATTTCATTCACTCAAAGTATAGAATTTGTTAAAGTTTGCTATGGGCAACATACTACTTCCACTTACACAAGTTGTACTTGTGCTTCACCACTAACTGACATTCTCAGAGGGCTTTTTTCCTTCTTTTAATTGAGTGATGAAAATTATTTTCATTCCGTGACCATTTTATACCATCAGAAAATGGATTTCAGGTAAGAGAAATTATTTCAAAGCTGCTATCAAAATGTGTTCTTTTAAGATCATTTTACTTCATATTAATGCTGTCAATCTTAAAAAAATGTAATTAAAAGCAACTATATATTGATGTGATGGATGTGTCAGATCTTTAGATTTCACTGCATGCAAGATGTGAGAAGTAGTGTTAATTGAAGCAATGCCAACCAAGGCTGTAGTATACATACCGAGTGATTTTACATGCAGGGAAGGAGTAGTTATGGAAATGAAACAAATAAAAAAGGCAAAATACTGCAAAACAAAATATTTTATTAGATGTAAAACAAACTATATGCAATATATATTAGCTATATTACATCTTCATAAACATTAGTGAGCACTCTCTCCAAAACATTAAGGCAGCGGTATCAATCTCTTTATCCCAAGATACAACACTTAAAAAATAGATACCTAATTGATTTCCCTTAAACATGCACCAGACATCAGTAATCTTTACAGGAATTTCAGCTTGGGTTCAAACATAATTTCTGCTCCATTTGAGAGTTTGCAACAGAGAGAATCTCTTACTTCAAGCTCTAGCACTCTGAATTCTAACAGCTCATTCTGGTCTTTTGCATCTTGCATCTCATTCTTCAGCTGATGCTCTTCTTGTTCCATTCTGTAAATCTATGAAAAAAACACAACATCGTTAATACCCTGTAAACAATGTAAAAGGCGTTGTACTAAGTTATGGGTCAGGGCTTTAGGCAAAACTGTTATTTCAGTTTCTCATTAGATGTTGGACCTTGTCTTGGAGATAAAGAAGGAACTTCACATCAGAAAGTATTTGTGAGAGCTGCTGGCAGAAAATAGTCTATGATCTCTTAGAGTAGTAATTTGGAAGCCACTATGAAAAGTGATATGAATACTACATCAAAACAAGTTAAAAAATACAAACTTTCTTTTAAAATCAGGTGAATAAAATTGGATTAGATTAATGTTTGCACGGACTGTTCTCATTGTCTTTGCATAACCAGATCTTTACATTTTACAGCATATGAAACACAATAATGTAGTTTTTTTAACACCTAATTTTCCAGACTTCTGCTTTGGGGCACTAATAATGACAAAACAGAAATTCAGAATTGACTCCATTATGCCAACTAATAGCTTTGGTCTACTGGCTAAATTAACTAGGTGATCTTTTTATTTGTATAAAACTAAACAGAAGTAGAATGGTAGAATGTGCTATAGCATTTACAATACCCATGTAAGTGTCTGAATAAATCAAGCCCAGCTGTAGCTGCTCTTAGTCATGCACTTTTCTTTATCTTATTCCTCTTGTATAAATATTGATCTACTAATAACAAAAATAATCGTTACATTCTGAGTACCAACTAACTTTCCCACCAGCATCAGTGAAGAACAATGAGGATGTTTAGCTCTGAATATTTCAGACAGTAAAAGATATAGCAGATGTAAATCAACTAGTATTACTTAATGTGTGCAAAAACTGTAAAAATCCAAGGTTGAAGTGAGCAGGAAATTTTAGCTTGAGTAGTCTTGACAATAATCATCTTTGTGTAACTGTTTGGTAAAATACAAGCGTTCTGCATTACCATGAACATTTTAGATTATATTTTGGCAGAAACTAGAAACATCAGGCAGCTTGGGTCCTACTGTGGGCTATATAACATGTAATTCCACAGTAAAGAGCAGCTTCCATTCCCAAAGAATAAAAAAACATATTGATATTGGTACTTTAATGAGAGCAAATCAGAATTTCTGTTTCTGGAGAGAAATAAAGTATGCAATTTTTATGTTGATGTCCCAGTATTTGGTACATTCATTTCCTTTTACCATTCATTTTACGATAAAGGGCAGTAATTGTGAAAAAATCCCCAGACTCTGAACACATACCTTCTCTAGCAACTCCTGATTCGTTCTGATTAGCAGCTGCTTTTCTTCTACCCATTTTGAATCCTATGAGGAAGAAGAAGATTAAAAAGATTATATATATTTTGTTGAACAAGACAAATAACCACAATAATTAGAAGATTTCAGGCACCATTCAAGTATAAAAATGGTCTCACATCAAAGAATCATATTTCAAGGATAAATAGCAACTGAAACTACAGAGAAAATAAAAGTGCCTTTTGTTTTTTTTCCTGAAGCTGAGTCTCCCATCTCCTAATTTGTTCCAGCTAAGCATTTGCTTTAAAATGTTTGCATGTGTAACAATTGTGGGTGAAAACAATTATATGACATTTTGTGACTTTAAAAACATTTATTTATTCAACTTAGCTTAACTCAAAACTACTACTTTTCCATTGCAAAGAGTTGGGAACGTTCTTGCAAAATCATCCCATTTTGTGTTCTATAACGTAAATCCCAATGGAGAAAGGAAAGAAAAACATTAATTACCCAAAAGGAATGAAAATGACTTTCAGAGATATACAGTTAATTGCACTCTGCAAAAAAGTGTGAGAATCAAGCTAATACACACTGTTTATGTTTATGTTTATGATGAGGAATTCAAGGCTGTGGAGGCAGGGCAATGATATAAGATGTTCTTCCATTGAAAACCATATTTCTACTTGATTGTGTGCTCCAAAGCTGATCTTTGCTTTTAGGTTTTTCCATGACTTCAAAAGGCTTCATCAAATATCCCTTTAAAGACCCAAATTACAAAAACAAAGCTGGACATTCAGAGGTAATGGATTTTAACAGCCAGATTCATTCTGTTCTCTCTGTAGGGAAACGTACTTACACAACGTAGCTCATTGTGCTCTAACAAGTTTAGTAAGACAATACATGACACTTAATATGACATTCCAACCATGAAACAGTGTATTTTATTGCTGAAAAGGACAATTCATTTAAAATCTAGATGTCTTTACTAAAGTATTAAGGCTGATACTTTTTGTCAGCAATGTATTTGCACATTGATACTGCACTAGAAATTAATGAAATCTGGCTAGCCAAGCCCCTTAACTAGCCTTGAAAAGTCAACAAAAAAAAAAAAAAAAAAAAATCCAAGACAATATTTACTCCAACTACCCTTTTTTTTGAAAAATTTAAAGTTTGTTTTTTCTACTTACTGTAGACAATAGTTACATATTCTACTATTTTTTCACCTTTTCACACTTATATACAAGAATGGGCAAGTGCATTTTAATTTCTATGCAGTAAAAAAGTTCTTCAGTGTTATGGTATTAGAAGTAACATACTAAGAATAATGTAGTAAAATGAGTACTGGAAAAAATTGTATTTGACAAAAATTTTTGAAATAAATGAAATGAACGAGTCAAACTTCAAATTATTTTTTAACAACGTGATTTTAATCTTCTGCTCTGAATTTGACTTCAGGAAAACTGTGAAGGTCTTTGCAGTTCTGTTTCCTACATTTCATGTTTCTATTTCCTACAGCTGTAATATAAGACTAAAAATTCCTGGGATAATGCACTACAATCTTTCAATTCACTGTTTCCTTTTGGAAAACATTTTATGGACTGATTCCTCAAATGAATATTTCACAAGTATTACTAAGTCATCAGCACTACCATGACCTCCTAGATTTCAGAGAAAAAGTAATAATAAAAAAAAAAATCACATAGTGCACAGAGAAGTCAGTTTATCATCACAACCATTTATTTTGTTGAATATAAATACTAACAGGTTAGGAAAACCGAGTAGAGGTGCTCGAGCTCTCAGGAAGACACTGTGACCAATTCTGTGAAAAGCTAATGCTCAGTGTACAAACTAGCCCACTAAGGACAAGATTGTATTGCTCCTTGTATTGTCACGTCCCTGTTGGCCTTCTCAGGATTACTGAGATACAAGGTTGCAAATGTGGTTGAGTGTTATTATTATTAAGAGCTACTGTTATAAAGTAATAACTGACTAAATTCTAATTTCCAAGTATACCTTTTTCACATACCATTCCAGAAACAGATGTCACAGAAGTCATTTCTTACATGTGTATCCATGTTTACTTATCTTATTTACATACATAGTACTTATATTTTACACTGTAATAGTCAATTATTTTGTTAATGTTTCCAATTACACAGCAATTTTCCTATATCACCATTATTATCAACACACTAAAATATCAGCAGTTGATCCTCAAGAGGTTTTCAGTTCCAATTATTCTTCCAAAACCTCAGTGAGCCATCATTTTTAGATTGGTAACATGTTCTCTATTTTAGTAATATTTTATTTACATAGAATTTACTAAGCAAATTGCAGTTTCTGTGGAAGTGAGCATAAACAATTTTTATCAAATTTTATCCTCAATTTAAATATGGTCCCCAAACCGTTGAATTGATACAGAATCTTACAGAAAGTTTTCCTACATAGAATAAACCATAAAAGTAGTAATAGCAGTATTTGTAGGTTGCTTTTATTTGATGCTACAGGATCATTAGTCTTTGAAATGAGTATCTATAGATAAATATACCTTATTTTATCACCATATGCTACCTGTAATCTTTAATTATTATTTTAAACAATAAAGAAAGCACAAAACAACCTCCCCAATATTCTTAATGTGTTCTAGCAGTTATGCAACTGAACATCTTTTAAATACACTCTTAAAACTCTAACCAGTCTTCCTGAAGATCCTAGACTTTATTAAACATGCATCAGTACCATTTACAAGATATACTGAAGTGTAAGGCCTAATTTTATCCTGTGTGAGGGTACGGGAGTATCCTTTTCCTATGCTATGCACTGAAAATATTCTAAAATACAAATACAGAATACTCATCTTGTTGGAATTTATTGCAAAGACAACCAAAACAGGAGAAAAGCCTTCACTGAATGACAATGGGAACAGAATTTAGAATGCATGTATATGTGGATATTTCAACATTACATTTTGGTGTATTATGTGTTAGAAAATGAATTATCAATGGACTTTTTTTTAGCGTATGCAATATTTTCCTTTAAGTAATCCAGTGCTGCATATAATAATAATTAAGCTGCATCAGTCACACTAACACACCAGCAAGCAATGAAGATGGCAAGAGCACCACTGCATGCAAGGGAGAAAATGATGTGGTAGAGGACATTAAGAGAGCCTTTTACCTGTCCTTTCTCGATTAGAGCTTTCTCCAGGTCCTCAATTTTTGCCTGACACCTGAGAAGATCAGCTTGCAGTTGTTCACGAGTCTGGGGAAAAAAAAAAAAGTATTACAAAGTGTGTGCATATGCATGCACATCCAAATGAACAGGCATATTTAATCATACACAGAATCAAAGTAAGAATGCTTTCCACCCACCTGTGGGTCATCCAGTCAGCTTTTAATGCTTTTTATTAAAATAATTGTTTTTTTTTTATGTCACAAAATACTTAAAGCCATCAATTTAACAGCATTTTTCATTCCTAGCCTACAAAGATATTATCATCACATATTCAGTCACAAAGCTCTTCCCAGAAGAAAAGAAAATAATGTTAGGAACTGAAAGAGCTCTTCATAAGAATAAGCTTTAGTAACATAAGGCAACTGGGGAAAAAAGGGCAAGACAGAATTGCAATAAGCACTGAATAAATTAATAACAATTAAACACTCACAGATTTTTAAAAGGGCTATATATGAATAAAACATATTGACCCAAAATAATTCATTTATCCCATAAACAGCATACACCACTCAAATTTCCTCATTTCTACATGATTCTTAAACTATCAGGTAGGTTTTACCCACCGAGTTCAGAGATGCCCTAAAATGGACTGCATCATACAAGGTACTAAACAAAAGTGTACAAAACTAAGGATCTCTGGAGATCCTCAGCCACTGAGGCTCCTTGAGCTACTGCAAGTGTTTTTCCTACCCAACTTCAGGTACTTTTTCAGCCATGCAGTTCAAAAATTCCCCCAAGGATTTCCTTCTGCATCTTCAGTCCTCGTTGTTTACCTTAAGCCTCATACAAAAGTAGCAGGAAATGTTTATCACACCAGAACATTGGGCCCTACAAAACTAACCATGCAAAAAGCTACCTTCTGAAAACCTTCTGACTCCCTCAAAAGATGGATTTGTATGAATGTGACAAAAAAGACCAAAATGCCTTTAACAAGAAAGAGCAACCATTCCAAAGTGTACTAAAGGGACATTTTACAAATGCCTGCAAAATAAAATTTTAAAAAGCTATTATAAAAATATTCATATCAGTGCCTCCCTTTCCGTGAAGGTAGAGGAAAGATATAATGATCTCTCCTAACTGTCAAATACATCAGTGCCTCTGAAATCTTAATTTAACAGTAGATGTAAAAATGCTTCCACACTTTTTTTTTTTTTTTTTGAAAGAAATAAAACAATTTCTTTGGTCATCTTTGAGATTAAATGAAAATCAGCTGCAATCACATGATATTGTTAGCATCATAACAGCCTTTTGGAATAGTAGAAACTGCCACAGCAATGGCCAGGGAAAAAGTAACTCCTATTGCAACCAAAAGCACGTGTGGTGGAATACTACCATAAATATTCTTCAACCATGCTATCATACATTACAGAGGCTGAAAATTTAAAAGAAAATAAAAAATGTTAAGTAATAAAGGAAATTGTGCTAACAGGTGAAGGTAGCAAGGCCATGGCATTAGACCACCCATTTCTGCCTCTAGATCTGCAACTACAGCAGGGTTACAGCGTTGGCAGATAGGGGAAGAGCAACTGACATCACCTACCTGCACTTGTGCAAAGCATTTGACACTGTCCTGCACAATATCCTTGTCTCTAAATTGAAGAGACATGGATTTGACAGATGGACCACTTGGTGGGTAAGGAATTGGCTGGATGGTCTCACTCAAAGAGTTGCGGACAACAGCTTGATTTCCAGGCGGAGACAAGTGACGAGTGGTATTCCTCAGGGGTTGGTATTTGGATTGGCACTGTTTAACATATTTGTCAGCGACATGAACAGTGGGATCGAATGCACCCTCAGCAAGGATGCCATCCAGAGGGACCTAGACAGGCTCAAGAGATGGGCCCATCTGAACCTCGTGGAGTTCAACAAGGCCAAGTGTGACGTGCTGCACCTGGGTCAGGGCAATCCCAAGCACAGATACAGCCTGGGTGGAGAATGGGTTGAGAGCAGCCCTGAGGAGAAGGACCTGGGGGTGCTGGTTGATGAGAAGCTCAACATGAGCTGGCGATGTGCACTTGCAGCCCAGAAAGCCAACCGTATCCTGGGCTGCATCAAACGAAGCGTGGCCAGCAGGTCGAGGGAGGTGATTCTCCCCCTCCAGTCTGCTCTCGTGAGACCCCACCTGTAGTACTCTGTTCAGCTCTGGGGCCCCCAGCACAAGAAGGACATGGACTTATTAGAATGAGTCCAGAGGAGGACCACGAAGATGATCAGAGGGCTGGAGCACCTCTCCTATGAAGACAGGCTGAGGGAGTTGGAGTTGTTCAGCCTGGAGAGGAGAAGGCTCCAGGGAGACCTTACAGAGGCCTTCCAGTACCTAAAGGGTACCTAGAGGGCCTACAGGAAAGCAGGAGAGGGACTCTTTGTCAGGGAGTGCAGTGATAGCACGAGGGGTTATGGCTTTAAACTAAAAGAGGGTAGATTTAGATTAGATATAATGAAGAAATTCATTACTCTGAGGGTGGTGAGGCAGTGGAACAGGTTGCCCAGAGAAGCTGGGCAACCCCATTCCTGGAAATGTTCCCCATTCCTGGAAGTAGCTTTGAGCAACCTGGTCTAGTGGAAGGTATCCCTGCCTATGGCAGGGGGGTTGGAATTAGATGATCTTTAAGGTCCCTTCCAGCCCAAAGCATTCTATGATTCTATGAACTACCTTGAGAAATTACCTCTGAAGTCCCTGCTCCTTTCCCTGACAGAGCTTCCTACTTAGGGTCTCAAATGTGACTAGGCTTTTGTATGATGCTGAGAACTCTAACAAATAAAGCTCTATAGCAAGAATTCTTCTGCTATAAGAACTGAATTTCACAGAAAAAAAAAAAAAAAAAGTTGAAAAGCCACTTCAAACAAACTTGGAAAAAAAAAGACATTTTAAAGTACAATCTAAATTTCCTACATACTGGCTCTGGGGATAGTAGCCTAGCATTTTAAGCTGCAAGTAACTGCAGATAGTGTCAAGCAGTCTACATTCTTCGTAACTTTTGTCTGAAAAGCTTTGTGTATCAAGACACAGCAATTCTGCTCCCACAAACATACTGCTTCTATGCCTGCAAAAATTCTGTAAGTGGATTTTGAAATGCTTGCCATAGAAAATGATGTGGATGAAATAGTGAAGTAAGTCATATATGCTCAATCAGCATCTGCAATCTAGCAATATACTATTTTGTGAAAATTTTATTAATTGTTCTAAGCAGTAGAACCATCAAGATCTTTCTTTGAGCATTTAGCAGCTCTTACCTTGGGGATAAACTGAGTCCAGCTCCAGCAGTAGTTGTTAAACCTCATTAAAATCTTTGTCTTTCTGAATTATTAGCAATATGTTGTAGTGGCACAAGACAATGAAGGCAACATGTAGCAAGGCAGCAATATTTAGTAAGTCACAACATGTAACATGTTTCTACAGTTTTGTGGTTCGGGGTTATTTTTTGCAGTTTTTTTTTTTTTTTTTTTTTTTTTTTCTTAAACATGTTTTAGAATCAGTCTTACTGAGCTTGGAACAGACCTCTGGAGATTTTCTAGTTCAACCCATGTGCTCAAAGCAGGGGGCACCTAGAGCAGGTTGCTTGTCCAGTTGGATTTTGGGTATCTCCAGGGATGGAGATGCCATAACCTCCCTGAGAAACTTGTTCCAGTGCTTGACCACTGCATTCTTCCCCATATGCATGACTTTGTAGTTCCCTTTGTTGAATTACATGAGATTCCTGTTTACACTATTCTCCAGCCTGTCAAGGACCCCCTGACTGGTATCACAAGCATCTCATGTATCAACTACTCCTCTCAGTTTTGTATCATCTGGAAATTTGCTGAGGATTCACTCTATCTAATCATCCAGGTCATTAGCGAAGAAGTTAAACAGTACTAGACCCAGTAACTACCCCTGTAGTACATCGCTGGTGACACACCTACAGGTGAATTTTGTACCACTGATCACAAACATTTATGCCATTTCAGCCAGTTTTCAGTCCATCTCATAGTCCACTTACCTAGTCCATACTTCATCAGTTTGTCCACAATAATCTTATGGGGGAGAGTGTCAACTGCCTTACTAAAGCCAAGATAAACAAGATCCACTGCTCTCAACTCATCTGCCAAGCTATCCATCTCAGAAGGCTATCAGACTGGTTAAGTGTGATTTCCCCTTCATAAATCCTTGCTGATCACTCCTGATCACCTTCTTGTCTTTCACATGTTTGGAAATGGTTTCCATGATTATTTGCTCCATTCCCTTTCCCAGGGACTGAGGTGAGGCTAACCAGCCTGAAGTTCCCCAGATCCTACTTCTTGCCTTTCCTGAAGGTATGAGTGACATTTCCTTTCTTCCAGTCCTCAGGAACCTCCCTGTGATTGCCATGATCCTTCAAAGATAATCAAGAGTGGCCTCACAAGACATCAGCCAGTTCCCTCAGTAGTCAGTACTCTACAGGTTCAAGCTGTACTTGATGCAGAGTGAAGGACATGAAGGTGAAGTTTCCAGTCCTATGGCTAGTTCTTACCCATTCTGATGTTACATGTTTTTTGGTCATTGATAACAACAGTCGTTCAAGCAGAGGGTGACCTGTAGATATGCTACATTTCTAGACTTGCCCCTACCTGCAAGGAGTTAGGATAAAACAGAAGAGATTTTGGATCTAGTAAATTCAGCTCTTATTTTGATGACAATGTTGTTCAGTGAATAAATGTGGGGCCTAAAAATACTGGTCAGAGGTCACCAATTCGTTATGAAGTGATTGTTCTCCTCCCCAGTTTGGAAAACCAGAATGGAAGATGTTGGCATGACGTCTGCTGACCTCATCCTTGTACTAAATGGTTAAAAATAACGATGCAGAAGGGTAAATGAAAAAAGAATACATACTATCTCACACCTCAAATACCTCATTAAAATCCTACTATAGAGATTGCTGTGAGGATAAAAAAAAGCTTTTATTTCAGAAAGAGTCAAACAATCACTTGTGCTGACCTAATAGCAATAACAGTACTTTTAAATGAAAGAATACTCTCTTTATCTGAGATTTCAAAAACAAATTAGGATTTCATACACTTGAAAAGAAACTCTTCTTTTGTCAGATTTGGATCAGATTTTTAATATACTCTTACGATGAAAGTTCTAAAGTACTCATTACAACTTATTCTCCAAATAATTTTAAATCCATCATATTACTATCCAAATTGCAGGTTCAACTAGAATATCATTCTCAGTAAAAACATCTTACAACTGAAATCTTTTACAAATTATGCATGCTAGAGTGAAGTATAATGATATTTTGTTCTGATCACACCAGATGAATCTAAATTATTGCCCTATTGACAACATTCTCTAATCCTCAAAAACATCATACTATGCATTTTACTGACCTGCAAAGACATCTCCTGCTATTCAGTTTTTTTTTTCAGCTTTTTCAACTATTTTAGAACGAAAAGAAATTCCAGTTAAAAAAATTACCCTTGCTTCTCTCTCTGCATCCAGGGTTCCACCAACTTGTTCTTGAAGCAATGCGTATGCTCTTTGCAAAGCTTGATACTCTCTTGTTAGCTGGCAGAATCTTAGTTCAGCTTCTTCTTTTGGCGTGCTCTTAATGAAGAGGAAAAATAAATGTTTTTGTGTATGTAATGATAAATATATATGACAATGTGTTTGCATATATAGACAGAGACAAACACACACCAAGAAACACAACTGTCCTGAGTCTTGAAGTTCAAGAAAGCTTTTAAAAAACAACACAAGTAGAAATGGAAGGAAAGATGATTTGATGATGAAGTAGAAATGCAGAGATCAGTAACTGTGTCTACTTTACAATTTCAGGACAGTGTAAGCTACTATGTAAAGCAGTAATGTATAGAAATGGCAAGAAACCGACTGAGGAACGATGAAGGGGATCAGTTATATGCACCACCTTCTTCAGCAACTCCAGTGCCACAAGGTGTTCAGAAGGGGTTCGTCCTACTTGTCATGCAGTCCACCACTCCCTTACTCTTTGTCATTACTACGCTAGCGTAAAGCAATTTGCCACCACATGCACACTAACACAGAAGTTACGTTTCAAAAGCCATAAGACTTTTTTAAAAAAAATCTTTTTCTACATGAGGTAATTTTAACATCTTAATTTGCTTTGAATTTTGAGCAACTGACATCAACGCTTTCAAGGTCTTTTCTATAATGCTGAGGGCAAGAAATGTCCTTCCCTTTAATTAATTTTTGCTCCAGGAACTCAGGCTCCAAGGAAAAGAAATTGAAATATTATTAGATATTAAAGTTAGGAAAATAGGAAGCCTGTTGTGAGTGAGGAGTATGAGGCACAAGTTAGTGAACAGGATAGAAAGATGAAAGAGAGAATGTAATTCATGCTTTGTCCCCAGCCCTGCAATCTTCTAAAGTAGGCCAGCTGCAGTGTATATCACAGAGCTCAGACAAAACATGGCAGTGGGTATTTACTACCTATGATCATTTAAGACTTAATGAATTGCAAAAGCCTCTCTTAGTATCACAAAAACAGGAAGAAAATCCCGGTTGTATCAAAACAGTCAAATAAATTATAAGGTCGAAAGGCAAACTATTGTCTAGTAACTATTGACTTTTGGCAAAGCAACATGCCTATTCATTTTTGTTTGACTACTAAGAAAGAGTTTGAGAGAAACGTTTTTGTTTCTCAGCCCAATTATCTACCAAATCTGTCAGGCAGAAAATTAACTTATTAATTCTATTGCAATGACTGTGGGATTTTTTTACTGGACTTGAAACAAAACAAAACAATTCTCTGCCAAATCTTTTATAGTTCCTATGGCAGAATAGCTAAAAAATGTTTGCATTTATACTCCATGCCAATTTCTTAGAAATTAAGAACAAATCATCTGCTACTTACATCATCCAAATCTTCCTCTGGTGTTGCTGGTGTCCTGTCTGTTTTATCTGTGTTATATGAAGTTACAGATGATGTTTCTGAATCTATGGATTCTTCATCAAATCCAAAAAATGTCTCCACAACATGCCTCTGAAAAGTTAGTTTTCCTTAGTTACCAGCAAAACAGTTAGAAAACCCCAATGACCCAGTAAACAGCAACCAATACCTTTTCCAACCATTGTTTTAGTGTTCAGGAAGAAAAATGGTTCCTGTGTAAACTCTAGTTCTCTGAATTCCACTGCTTTAGTTACCTTTCCAGCATCATTTGCTCAAGCAAATGAACTGAACATAGCACTGGGTAATTGCCAGTACAATAATGCATTAGCACAAATATAAGAGCTAAAATCATACAGATCTTTCAAGATTCACAGTGAAGGACTGCAGTATCTATGGAGAAGTAACCCAACAGAATGTAACATATAACAAAAAAAGAAAAAATATTCCAAAGAAATGTGTAGAATAAATTGCCATTCATATTACTTTAAAAAAAAGGGGGGGAAAAGATTCATTAATAATATCCATTTTGCAAAATCCTACTTAAAAGTATGAATTGCTGCTTTCCTTTTATTTTTCCACAACCATCATTCTGAATTTTTTCAAAAGTTTGCTCCAATGTGACTAAGCAGGAAAACAAAAACAAAAACAACAACAAAAAAAATTTAGGGAAAACCAGCATTTTAAAGCAGATTTTAAAAACTGTACACAATGTGATCCATTAAATGCATGCTTGCAGACAACTAGAGAAAATGAGTGGCCAATGCAATTGAATAGTACAATATTAATTGTGACTAATGTGATACTTTACATAAAATGGCACAACCGCAATAATCCTTTCACCATTTTAAGACACTCCTTTCCATCAGTTTCATGATACATGCTTAGAAAGCAGCAAAATTCTATAGAAAATGTTGCTGTTAAAAAAAAAAAAAAAAAGAAAGAAAATACTGCTTTAACATTTAACTAGGAAAACAGTTTTTCAAGTATTGCTCCTTCCAAAATAATATTAACAAAAGTTAACTATTATTAATCAGTAGAAAGCCTAACTTTTTACACTATACAAGTGTTCTGGTATGCCACAGAAATTCAAAGGACCAAGATAATTACGAAAAAGATGCATGTTGCTGGAAAAATGAGGAGGCAGGTTATGAACCATCATAGACAAAGAGGCTAGTGTATATAAGTGGCTCTAAGAAGATGAAGGAAAATCTGTCTACCTGTCTCTATATTTTTTGGCACTGCTTGACGCTGAATCACAGATCCTGATGTCAGGGTTTTTTGTTTGTTTGTTTGTTTGTTTTTAAACTATAAACCACAGGTTCTATGTGAGAAGATACTAGCCCTGTTCATTAAATAAGCTTAAAGGATGAAAAAAAAAGATCAGTTGTTATTATTTCTGAACATCAGACATCTTACATCTCAGCAAACCAAACTGGCTAAGTGGAATTGCAAGCTGTCAATGTCTTTCAAGATACTGAAAGGCTTTATTTTACCTATAATGCCCTCTCTCGTGATTAATTTCAAATATTTACTTTTCATTGAAGACTTCTAGACTTACCTAACTTTATACATTCTTCTCATAGGTCTGAAAAGTACCATCTCCACTTTCTCAAAAAGCCCCATAATGTTTGATATATTCTTTTGGCTCAATGTAACTCTAATCAACAGCCAAAATTCTCTATGTCGAATGAAGTAGTACCATAAAATCAAGCTAGTAGGGGTGAGTTGGTGCGGGTGGACTTAACACTGTGCACTGAATTTACAGCCTGCAGCCCTGGTCCACCATGATCCAGGTCACCAGGTTACCATGGTCCACACACTGTCATCGCTCCTTAGCTAAACAGCTCCATAACTGTTTCACAGTACAGCTAATCCCACTCAAGTTACTGAAGACAGCTTCAAGGTCCTGTCCTAAATCATTTAATTGCTTTACTTAAGATGAGTCCTTCACAAAATAATTTAAAAAATTAATTCAGACTGCATTTTTAAATTAACTGGTTTCACTAAAAGCTCCTGGAAGGATGTTATGCACTTAGAAAAAAAAAAAAAAAAAGGCATATCTTTTCCAAACTGAACATGGTTCTACATCCATCCATAGATATACAGAAAAATATGATGCTGCACAGATGACAAAAAGCTTTTGAACAATCTTTAGAAACCAACCTTACTTTTGCAAGCTACTAGACCACTAGCGTTACTATCGAGTATATTCAGAAGTAAAGTAAAGGAATGCAGTTATAATACTAAAACCCTGTAAAGGCACGTTACTGTTCTCTCAGTCATTTAGGAAGCACTGCAATCCTAGCACTGTGACCCTAGCAGAACTCTCTTAGGTGCTTAAGACAAGCACTTCCATGGGACAATTTAATTCTTTCCTCCAACATTCACATTCTACACCAGCTTGTTCACCGTTCTGTTCTGCTTAAGAAAACAAAGGACACAGGGACTAGATTTAAGCTCTATTCTAGAAATACAAAGACTTATCCAGAAAGATAATTTGTTCTCTCACATTCAAATTACAAACATTTCAGACCCCTCTCTCATCAGAACAAAAGTTTACCATGAAAACTGAGGTGTAATTAGTCCTTGGGAGATCCAAGCCCATCCAGCATTCCTCCCACACTGACCACTGGCTGCAGCCTACAGTCACCTAACAGTAATACTACAAATAGATACTGGGAGTTGAAAATAGGGCTAAATAGACTGTGCTCAAGTTATAAGGAAGGCCAGAAGACAAATTTGCAACTTAACTTGCTAGGTCATCTCATCAACAAGAACTGCTTTATGACTCCAAACTGAAGAGCAGATATATTTTCATAAAGATGAAAGTATATTATATGGAGGTAAAGAAGATGAGGACAGGCAAACAAAAAACCAAGAGACTTCCACCAAGACTGCATCCTCATTTCGCAATATGGATACCTTTTACTCAAATATGCTGAGAGTAAACCCGAAACTAAGCTGCATGCAGACTTTTATTCCAATGCTTTTGTGTCCTGCTCTTCTATCTATATTAGCTTGTCTGTGGATTCAGCTCAGAACATTTGGACTGTGCTTTGGAGGAACCTAGCCAAAAGACGAGCAATTCAGAGGACTGCAGAATGGCTGTAGGGACTTCTAAAAGATGGAGAGCAAAACTCCACTGTATTATCACGTATATATGTCACAGAGAATACAGTACCGTGAAGGTCAGCAGCTTCTTAGTTAAAACTGAAAATAAAACTTGTTATACCAGTGGGTTTTTTTGTTTGTTTGTTTTGTTTTTTTGCTATACCTCAAACTATAACCACTTTTGCAGATAACTCAGCTTAAATACACATCTTGCTTTAACCAGGCACACACATGCCTGTGTGCTGTTTCAAGGAGTGAAAAAACAATAGTAAAGCAATGGTGTTTTTGACTTTACATAAATGTATACAGGTTTGGGAAGATACCTAAAGAAATGTCACCAATTTGACAAAAGATACTGTCATTTAAATATTTACATTTGCACGTATTAATAAGTAATACACTTGATTATTAGATGGGAGGGAAATATGCAAGAAAAATAGTATTTCCAATGACACTAAAAAATCCCAAAGCTTAAAGGAAAGTTAAAAGTCAAAAACTGTTAAACTCTATGAAGGTGGCCATAATATTTGGAGTTATGAGTGAACCATTTATTTACTTTTTAATGACTCCTTCCTCTACAGAGAAGCTGCATATTTATCATTTTGTGGATCAGATACTTTCCACAGAAATAGAGATAAGGTATTTAACCATTGTGTGCTAATCACACGTTTGAATTTCTCCATATTTTCATAATTATGAAATAGCTGGTTTTATTGTTGATCATCTAATAATTGAAGCAATTAGCTACAAGAAGTGATTCACAGCAAAACCATAACAAACTAACTGATAAGGGAACAGCTGTAGAGCAAAAAAAATAATAAAAAAAAAATGAAGACATCTGATTCATACAAAGTTTGTTGATTAAAGGCATAAATAAAAACAGTGACTTCTAGGGAGATTCCACATATAGCTTAAAAGCTGAATCACAATGGCTTTTGTAAAGTATATGTGAACATGTACAATACTCACTTGATTTTTGTAACTATACACTGTTTTCATTCAAGTTTCATTCAAGTTTTTCTTAAAAAGCACGAACATTCTCAATTAACAAATTATTCTTTTATGTTGATTTCTACATTCAGTTGTTACTTCTAAATCATAACTGAGAAAAGTCTTACCAATTCCTGAAAATTTCTGATTTAAATTCTAATTTCCTCTGACTACTGTCATGTATTTGATAGCAAGTATTTTTCATGTGAATTTATATCAATGCTTTCATGTAACTTTAAAGTAAAAACATGCATTAGGCCTTTGTAACTCAAGTATTAAGGCTTCTACTGAAGTTCTCAGTAAATGTAAGTTTAGAATATTATAAATCAATACATAGAACATATTATATGCATATTTCAACATACGCTCATATTTTTAATGGTTTGGGTTAGATATATTTACGTATAAATAATCTGATTTCCTAATCTGTTCCTAAAGTAGTTTCATTTTGCAGTTAAATATGTCATTTTCAATAAATTAATCTAACATGACAAAAATGATCCAGGATGAATTTCCTTGTAATGCAATCAGATGAACTAATCAGTAACTTCTTACCTTCATGCTTATATGTCATTTCTTGGCAGCCAGAAAAATACAGACAAACCAAAGCACAGAGGCAGATAAAAAAAGAAAAATATAAAACAAGAAGTACAAACTCCATCACACCAGTGTGCAGCCCTTCCACTATTACGAATACGGTTTAATTGTTAAAGTTTAAGTAAATAAACAAGTCTGCAGAGTCCTGCAGTTTCCAAACAAACTGGGCAAAAATGCCTTATTTTCAAATACATAATACCATCATGTTATGTGTTTGATGGAGGAGGGGGGGGAACAACGACAACAAATACGAAAGAAAAAAAAAGAAAACCATTGCACCTGAAAAAAGCATGCCTTAAATAGCAAAAGAAAAGAAGATTCACCTGTGGTACATCTTTTTCCTAACAAGTCCAATG
>VXAA01006829.1:874765-904525 GCA_013399115.1 Anseranas semipalmata | reverse complement strand
GGCAAAAAAAAAAAAAAAAAAAAAAAAAAAAAAAAACAACAACAACCAAACAAACAAACAAACAAAAAACCCCACTCTATTAGCTTAGGCTGCTTCACTTCAGAGAAGTGAAATATCCCGAGCATACAGACATTATATTACTCCTCTAAACAACCTGCACACAGAGGTTATAAAGCTCCATCCCACTGTGCTGCTCCTTTCCCCACGGGGACCTGAGCTTGTTGTCAGTGCTCATCTATGGACACCTATGTCCCTTGGTAATTAAGAGAGTGCTCAGTTAAAGCTACACTAGCAACAGTAACCTGGTGCACTTAGAGTGCTCCAGAAGCAACATAGATATCTAATTGTAAGAAGAAATAATTAAGTCCTTGGTACTTTCAAAAGCTTTCAGCTGAGCTAATGTTATTCAGACATGATAGGGCTAAAAAGGCTATCGGACTAGCTTGACGGATCATCCACACAAGCTGTCTTAAAAGACCAAGAAAGGTATACCATGGATTCTGTTCTACCTAACAGGAATCACTGTTAGGAAAACACTCATTTTAGAAATGTCCATATGCTGGACATTGTCCAGTCAGAATAGCAAGAAAATTAAGGAAGCAGGAGCGCAAGAGTACCCATTCAGGAAAAGCTGCAACAGTGCATGAGTGCAATAGAATCATAGAATCACAGAATGGTTTGGGTTGGAAGGGACCTTAAAGATCGCCCAGTTCCAAGCCCCCTGCCATAGGCAGGGACACCTCCCACTAGACCAGGTTGCCCAAAGCCCCATCCAGCCTGGCCTTGAACACCTCCAGCGATGGGGCATCCACAGCTTCCCTGGGCAGCCTGTTCCAGTGCCTCTCGACCCTCATAGTCTTCCACCTGTGCACCAAGTTCCTGTTTACTAGAAGACAAAATGAAACTTTCTATACCTTCTAGTGTGAGCTTATCTGACCACATTCATGAAAACCAATTCTCATCGGTTATTTCCTTTTTCACTTTGTCAAGGAAAGTGGGGCACAGATCTGGAAACAGATCCAACTCCAACAGCCAAACTTGATAATTCACTAGTGTTAATGATAATTCTATATTTAACAAATCTTATAAAAGCAAAACCAAAGATTTACGTTAGTAATTTCTCCTTCTGAGTGGTTGGCTAGGACAGATACAGCCATAATTTCTTCTACTGTTATATATATAGGTTATCATCAGTAGGATATAAAAATCTTGCGCAGATCGTAGATAGAAATATGTTTGCACTGTACGTGTCTCTATATAAAGCAACTCATCCTAGAGAAATAGGCAATTTCAGGACGAAACTCATCTGGCCTATTTAGATATCTACTTCCAGGAGAGAACAATCACAACTTAGCATTACCACTCTGTCCAGAGTGAGATGTCTATATCTCACTGTTGTTAATGACATCTAACCAAGCATTTGGTTTGATGAATACTACCATTTTCAACTATATTCCAGAGATGGGCTGTAAAAACAGAGCGGATGAACATGGTAAAATCCCAACAGCACATCCAGGTGAGCAGTCCGTTCTACATAGATTGTTTAAATAAAAAGTGCAGGAAGTTTATATAGCTTTGAGGATCTTGATTTATCTTTCTGGATTTAGTGCCTAAGTAGGGTATCCAAAAGGTATCCCTTTTGACTCCCTGCTCATGAAATATAGGAGGCAAGGAAAAAAGGAGACCTGAGGCCTGAGATGACCTTTTGAAAGTCCTCTTAAACTAACCTTTAAGTGGGAGCTAGGCAAGCACAACTAAGACACAGCACATTTTACAAATGAACTTTGAGAAGATTTTAAATGATATGATATACCTTTTCAATATAGCTGCCTATGTGGATTTCTCATTGGAATCAAGCTGTAGTGCCTCTATATAATAACAATGTAACAATAAAAAATGTAAATTTATTTGGCTTATAACAATGATTAAAATAAAAAAAAAAAGAAAACCAACAATGTTTAAAAATTAAGGTATGAAATGTTAAAATGCATCTATCACAATTATATGACTATTTGACAAAGGCTTTAGTGAACAGGGGGAAAAAAGATGGTTCCTTGAGTTGAACATTGGATGGGAGACTGTGAGAAGAAAGGGCTGGTTTTTGTTTTGTTTTGTTTTTAGTTTTCTGAGTTTAATTGTTTTTATTTTTGTTATATTCTCAACCCCAGCTGTAACTCAATATATTCTTATAGAGAATCAGAGAATGAGGAATTACAGTTAGATCTAAAACAGTAAGGCAAAAAGCAAGAAAATTTAGTTCTGCCTTCACACAGAGGCTGATAGTCATCATAACGCAAATCACACGTAACATACAATGGCAGGTAATAGGACATTAACAAATATAATATTGATGACATTTCTTTCCTTAAGGAATGAGTACATTTAGAAACTGTATTTATAGATATATATATGTATATATAACATAAAACACACCTAATTTTCAACTAGGTCTGCCTTTTCTCTTTTCCCAGATTCACCCCTTCTGTCTAGCTGTTCTTCCCTTGCATTTTCTCCAGAAGTCTATCACCATCCCCTCTGTAACAAGTGCAAGTTGACCCTTTACAACCTTATTTAAAAGTCAGGTGGAGAATTTTGTACTCCGACAACCCAGGTCCATGGGGAGCCAGTCCAAATTACCATACCTTCTCTTTTAACTATTACATTGTTTGTTGCCCCTCACTCTACCAACAATAGCAAATCACATTTCCCTACCAACTCTTTCACTGAGAAAATTATTGGATGTTCTCAAATTGCACGTAAGCAAAGCCAAGCTTTATGATGAATGAAGATTTGCTATATATTCCATTAGTTCCTAAAGATCCTCGTAAGGATCTTTACCAAGGGGAAGGTCTTCCACAACAAGGTCTACCTCATTATTCTATCTCAGGCCTCAATCTCACATCTCAGGGCCACCTCCTCCAGCATGCCCCCTGCCTGGAGTGCTCACTTGGGCTCACACAGAAATCTAGAGGAGGACAGACAGCTCACCATGTAGGGAAACTGGTATAGAAGAGTGAAGGGCAAAAGGAAGGAAATATCTAGCAAAAGCTCAAGCTTTTCCTCAACTGGTAGCATGGATGGAAATAAGAAGTTAATCCCTAGTTATTCTGTTACTCACAGGCACACAGTTCTTGCAGTAAACTCTGCAGATTACATGGCCACATGTAATTCTTGCCACATGAAGAACAGCAGTGCAATAAAGTTTTCAGTGAAATCAAACCTATTTTCTCAAACCCTCATGTTGTGCAACTGTTGTTTTGGTCAATAAGGAAAAGAAGATGATATCACTAAAGAAGCATCTCACTCAAGGAAAAATAGGTAAAGGGAAGGAGTACAGAGTCTCAGTCAGCTGAAGTTCTATCAACACAGGATATTTTTCAGACAAACTAATAATTATGGACATTTTCATTCTATGGAAATTAGCACTACTAGTTATCAACTCCTAGATTTTTTTTTTTTCCATTAGGGACTTTACAATTTAGCAAAAGATCTTTTACACAATTTATTTAAAATATGATGAGGGCTAATAATTAGAGAGGACTCTTACAAAAATTATGGTATCAGATTAGGTACACACATTTTTTTTTAAAGTCCTGTTTTTCAACTTGCTCACAATATGCAAACTTCCAGATATAGTCCACCAAGAAGGAGTAGTTCAGGTTTATTGTAGACACATTTGGCCTCTATCAGCCTTACATTAAGTAAAAGAAGGTATGCAAGATTTATCATTGCATCTGAATTTTTCTTTCTTTGTATGACAAAGACACATCATTATTAGAAGCATCATTTGAAGAATTACCACCAACACAGAGAACTCAAAAGGATAAATCTTTCAGAATACAGCTATTATAGAGCACAGAGCAACAAAAAAGCACCACCTGGAGGTCATCAGGAGCATACTATGCAGAACAAGCATAATACTCATTTACAAAATTATGCATCTTAAACTGTCACATACTTGATAATAACCTCTCCACTCTTCATTTCTATTTTCTCCCTCCTACCCCATTCTCCTTCCCTCACATGCTCCAGGCTGCCAATGCTCAACTTCGCAAAAAAAAACAGTATTCAGCAATTACTTTAAATATGTGTTGCAATAAACACTGAAGGTACATTCTCAAACAAAACTTTCCTTTTCTTAATTCTAAATTTTTCTTTTGCACTCTAGAACAAAACAGTTACTAGAGAAAAATAGTTATAATCTTTTTTCTGTTTATATGTCTACATAAATATCATTTCAATAACTAGCATGAGTTAAAGTTTTTAATTGCAATTAAGCAGTAACTTTGTGCAAGTACTTTAAAGGGGTGTATTTTCTTTAAAAAGGACTGAGCATTTGCCCTTCAAAATATTGGTTCTTTCAAGTCATTATATCATTTAGGCCTCAAGCCACTTGAATATTTAGGCCACAATGGCTAAAAGTGTGATTATTTTGTGTATTAAAAACAAACTTGCATGCAGTACAAAACTTGCAGCTCCTGCATTATCCTAAGGAAAAATTAATAAGCACTTACTAGAGAAAACAGGAGAATTATATGAAGTTTTATCGTTAATTTAAATAGAGCTCTAATTGCAGGTAGTATTTGAAACAACTGTTGTTCACAACAATCAAAATGCACAGAAAACGAAGATTGGCTCACCTTTGGAGGCTTCAGACTTTTCCTCTTCTGTTTTTTTGACCGTAATAACCGTTCCCTTTCCTAGAAGGAAAGATAACGTTTTAGTACGGATTTCTGTTGAAATATATATTTAGATATGTCTAGCACAAAGAAATATTACAATTTTCTTAAAGCCTGAGGTAAAGCTAACACAAAGACAATGTCTTTATTTTTTGAATAACACCATGTTGGTGTAACACCACATCATACTGCAGTTTTATCCCTTTAAGCAAACAAACATTCAGCCACATGCTCTACACACTTGATTGGAAGTTGGCAAGAAAAGGCTTCATTAAATATTGGGCACAGATTTCTGACAGTTCTTTCGACTCTTTTACCATGAAGCTCACTATGGAAACAGAATTAACATTCTCACTCCAACGTTCAGCCGTCCTGAAGAAGCGAGGTTGGTAGCCAAAAATGAATCCAGCTTTAGTATATATTAGGCATCCTCTGACATACAGTTAGATACAGTGGTACAAGTGATTTATCCTTTTAGAGCAAAAGTCTCAAATCCAAAGGTGTTCTCTCATCAAGGGAAATCAGGCCTACATTTAGCTTAGCACATCAAAATAGAGACTGCTTCAGAGCAAATGTATTCAACATAGTCTGTGTCTTTTTTCTAACATGGCCTTAGAATAAGATCACAATTAACTATGTCATAATATGAGAAGGTTATAATTGGAAAAACACCGGGTTTACAAACATTTAAGCGCAAGAATTCTGCCTTGAATTCCAAAGAAGAGGAGAAAGCAAAGGTAAGAAATGCAAAGGAGAGCATAAGTAAAAAAAAAAAAAAAAAAAGGTGGGTGATCTATCTCCTTGCCTTTTTCATGACTCTTTCCTTAGCTCTGCATCTGTGTTTGCGACACCTCTATTTTTAAACGAGTGATAGCAGTTGCAAGTGCATCTCTAGCAGTTATTGCTCACTCTGTGGTATTTTTCTATTCAGTTATTTGTTATACATTCTGTTCAGAAACGGGACAAATAAGAAGCTCCCAGTAGAAATCACAATAAAATAATTCATCTTTGTCAGCACATTGTTCCAAGAAAGAAGTTTTGGAAAATAAGAAATAATTCAGAAAAGCACAAAAATTTCTGTTGCACCTTTAATACATTTGGCTTTTGAAATAAGGAAAAATAATGACTGCCAAGGTAGACTGAAGCAGATGTTTCACGGTGTTGGAAGACAAATATTAAGCTAAACCTGAAACCACACAGCTGAATTTTAGACAGCATAGGAGAATAATGTTCCCTCCTCAGGGACCTGGTTAAGGCACTGTCCCCGCTTTAACCTAGGTGTCCTGCATCCCAAGCAGGTGTTCAAATAACTGGAGAAACTAGCTAGTCTTCTCACTCTCTTTCCTTTTCTTTCCTCTCACTCCACTGCAGAATGAACAAACACTTCCTAAATCCCCCACTCCTTGTAAGAAGACCGCTCAATTTACTTTCTGTCTCAATAATACATCAAGCTACCAGAACAATAATAATACCAATTAAAAAACACCATTTGCTGAAGCACTAGTATGTTTTGCAAGCATCTGAATTTATCCTGACAGCTTTCCTTTTAAGAACTGACCAGGAAACCACTGTTGTCAGAGAATTCAGGTTGATAGGGCTTTGACAGCATCAAAGGTACTCTACAAAGGACAAAGTAAATCGATTCAGACAACACTATTGCCTAAGACTGTCATTCTTATGTCTGTGTATCACATTGATCTCAGCTGGAGTTAAGCTGATGACTTTTGTATTAATCAGGTATCTGACATATGGGTCATTTTTGATATTTATGATACATTTGTATTCTCCTGAGATATGATTTGAACCAGAAAAGATAGCTAAAAAGCACAATGGAAGTGCAGAGTTCCATTGCATTCATATTGCAGGTGAAGCATCAATTAGTTTGTACTGTCAATCAAAGCACTATCGTAATTAACAATTTAACTTATTTTTGCCAGTGAAAATGCATCTGTAAATAGGAGACAAAGCAACAATGAAACCATACTTTAAAATGCTTATTAATTTTATTTTCACACTGAAAACTACTTAATACTAGTTGACCAAAGTTAGGATACAATACATTTCCTCAAATTACTGGCTGAGACAGAGTGGGTAGAGTTCTTTCATATCCACCTCACGCAGAAATATAAGTGAGGTTATATATGCACATGCTGGGATTTTAATGTTGTGACATAGTCCCTGTCTGTACAGTTGTATTTGGAAAGTAAAGCAGCATCCCTTTGTGAATCAGACCTTACATCAGTGTCTGAGTAACATGCCACTGCTTGTAACATTGTGACTTTGGAGAATGCACACAGACATGTCTTTGGCACCAATTACAGAGAAATCCTGGGTCAAAATCTGAGAAGAACTGCCAAGAATAGAGACAATGTTCCAGACCAAGCAATAACACCTCTTCTTGTTTTATATTTTGTATCTTCTATTTTTATTTTCAATGTTCTAACCGAATGCTTAATCTTTTATTTAGACAGAGTGATCTTAAATTTGCTTCATCATTATGTAGCTTTCAGTAGTGCCATTTGAGATGCTGTAGAACAGCCTCACTGAGTTCCAGGTGCCACTCCAGAAGGCCATGTGTCTCTCAGAGATGATACATAATTTCTGCCAGCACCAGAATGGTGTATCCTAGTGTCTAAAATAGCGCTAAACACCTCTACCTCAACTAAAGTGAGTCCCAAACAGTGCAAACATCTCTGAGCATCATCTTAAGTAGTCTTCACAGTCAGAGGGTAGCAGCTGCACAATTCTAATACCAAAATACGCTGCTACCTTTAGTTAGATGAATCATGCAATTTTTTCTCTATTTGCTATAAAGATAGCTAGTGTGGGCAGCTCAGTTAGGTGAAATGAATGCCATCCTGCATGTTTCTTTGTTTTAAGAAAAATTCTAGATCAAGGGAGTGGTTGGATTTACAGTAGGGTCTACATCCAACACGTTTCAGTCATTAAGTTTTGGAATGTGTCCTTTCCTCCAGGTTCCTCAGTTGTTGATAGCCAATTTTGTAAGTAAGGTGAATGGACTGATGCACCTCTTTCCACAAGCAGCCCATAATTAGTAAATGTTTTATGATACAGAGATTCATATACATTCCAAAGGAATTCATTCACTACCTGCGAAATAACAAGAATCCTTCAATGCTGAAGAACTATTTCTATGTCACTACTACAACTGGAGTTAAAATATTGCTCTCAAATCTTCAGCTTGCCTATAGATGTGCATGCATGCATATGTGTGTACCAGATGTGAGAAGTATTACCACTGTGAGATCATCAATAACATGCTGCTTTTCTTTGACTTGCAGTCTAAGAAATTCAATTTCTTGTTCCTCCCGTGTGCTGCTAAGATCATTTAAAGATGTGTGCCTCTTCAGCACTGGTTGTGCAGATAACTTCTCTTTCTACAAAATTAAAATAAAATCTGTTATTAAACACAAAGAATGTTTTAAAGTATCTTGCCATAACAGTAGGAAAATCCTCACATTTCATGTAGCAATCAAGAATTCTGCATACTGATCACTGCATACGCCACCACAACATAAGGCCTCTTTCACCTACAAAATATTGTACATTCTGTGTGCCTTAGTGTTAGTACTTCACATAAGATATTTTAAGACAGAATCAAAGAACACAGTCTGGGACAAAATTAGCAGACAAGCAAACTCAACAATCTACAACAGTAGAGCCTTTGGCACATGTACTTAAATTCAGTTTTGACTTCTAACCATAAAAGCAGCATTTATTGAAGCTGATTTTGTCATATATTTTTACAGCCTCCAAATACATTTTTATCTATTCATGATCCTTTTCCTTAATCAGTGTGAATTGATACAACACAAAGACACAAACGATATGCCACTCTGAATGAATTTAGAATATGAATATTTGACTGCATTGGTTGAATTTGACAGTTATACCATCCCACTGTTGAGACTCTGATATGTCTCAACAGTGAGCAGAGCAAAAAAATGTCTCAACAGTGAGCAGTGAACTCAGAGCAAAAGCCTCACAAACAGTTCCACCCCAAAGTAACTGTTTTCTCATAACATGACATCAGATATGATTACTTACCAATTCTATGTTTTCCCTGGACAGATTTTTTATTTTTTCTTCCATTCTCTGGATGCACTGCATCATATCATCATTTTTTTTGCTCATTCTCTTATTTTTTTCAACCAAAGGCTTCAGCTGACTTTCTGTCTCTCGAGAACGTTTCAGCTGCAAATGGCAAAGCAACAAACTAAGCTGTGCTTTAGTTTGTAGTTGTAGGAAAGAAGAAATTTGTGGGTTTTCTCTTGCCTTTTTCCTTCATTTAGAAAGTTTATTTCTTTTGTTAAGTGGCATCTGATACAGACTACTGCTGAACTAAGAACTACAGGAGTCCAAACAAATAAGAAATAAGCTCTGGTCCCTGGATTTTGCTCTTAGAAAATACTTGTGGTGATCTGTAAAACTGATTTCTTGAAAAACTAACCTTGTTGTATATAAGCTTCTTGTAAGCAACTACGTTTATGGTAGTCACCTTTCACCAACTCAACTATCCCTTATTAAACTCTTCCTCCTCTACTTTAAAAAACTTATACCTAATGTGTAATTAGAGCAATGAGAGAGACAGCCAGAGGGCACAGATTCAATCTCAGCATTCTGCTGACATTTTCAAGCTGCTCAATTTTGCTTCTGTGGTCTTATGCTGTTAGACAATTATGTGAAGCAAATTACTGCCCTTTCTCGTATTCATGTGCATTCAATATTTCACTACTTTTTCATTAATTCTTGAGTCGTTCTCTTTGTTTAAAAAAAATATTTTTTTTCCAATAAAAAGATTTTTCAATTTACTGAGTTTTAACTGGAAATGAGAAAAACATAATCTTGTTCCTGAGCTAATTTCTCTGTTTTTTTTTTTTTTTCAGTTTTCTGTTTCATTCTCAGAAGAAAATTATTTTTCACAGTACTTTATCACAGGAGTTTACTGATATTACTGGGTTTATGTAGTATTGTCTTGGAATATGACAAAACCTCTTCTATACCATTTCCAAAATGTATTTGTGAAACCTCTAAGTCAACCATCAAGAAGAGCATTTGACTGAGTCATACATGCCTTCCATTTAGAGGGACACTGCAGTAAAGATGTTGCAGTACTTTAGCATTCTTCAGGGATGTTTTGAATGACTTATGTCCACAGAAAGGATTAGGAGGCTGAATAATCTTGTCTTTATATAATGCAACCTTGAAAGAAAGCACGATGTTCTTGTGAGTACAGAGTAGAGAAAAGCAATTGTATTGGTAAAAGTGGAAGAAAAAGTAATCAAAAAATCACACCACTCAGCATCTAGGCAAAGTAGTGAAAACAGGTAGCAGTACCCAGGTTAAAAAGCATGCTCTTCTTACCCAAGAAAATTAAATCATTAATGAGGAATCAATTTTGTCATATGAAAGGGCAGTTTAGACTATACAGCTATTTAAAAAGGAATAGGTTGTGTTTTTTTTTTAAAGACATGATTATGTTCTCAATTCATCTAATTTTTCTCTAGCATGGTTCAATTAACCGCTAATCTATATTCAGCTAAGATTTTGGACAAGAAAATTTCAAAAATTAGTCTTGATAATCATCAATATATCACAACTAAATCAAGTCCTTTCATCATAAAGCAAAGCCCTCAAATCTCAACATGAAAAATTAAGTCTGGCAAAGCAAGTACAAAGATGTCAGTGCTCCACTCAATCTACTGGATTGAAATTCTGCCCCCACCATAAATAATAGCATTACTTTAAAATCAGATACACAGGCTGCATGAGGGCAAAATTCCACCTGATTAGAATGAAAAATCACTTCTACTGCCATTGGGAATAGAGCATTATAAGAGGACGTATAAAAATTCTTATTGTTAAAACTCACTTCCCATTGCAGTCAATTGGAGTTTTACTATTAATCTCATTACAAGCAATTAAGAAGCAATACAGGATAATAAATTCATTCTTAAATTCTTGTCATATCCTTTCTTTTCCATATAAAAAAGGACTGATTACTACTATCATTCTCCTAGGATAATTTCACCTACTTAAGAGATTACCCTTGAGAAAGGGAATGGCAGATTTCTCATCTCCAACACAAGAGAGCTTTTTAACTACTTGCTAGCATAAGCATGTCACAAAACTAATGTCAAATTTGTCTTTTTCAAAGATTAATATAGTAATTTAAGTGCATGGATTATGCATGGTTTACACAACATCATTACACAGTGCCACAGGCAAGTTACCAGTCAATTTGGTTATGATGGCCCCAAAATAAATTTATAAAGCTTTATTACTCTAGAACAAAAGGGATTCCATCCATGTCTATGGTGACAAAGTGAATATCCATAGAAATCTCTCTTACCTTCAGATATAATTGATTGTGGCCAACGAGGACTAATTTGTAAATTATTTATAACACTGACTTCCCAGCATTAATTCATTTACCATAAAGATGCCCTCCCAGTCACCATCTGTGTTGTTACTAATTAATTTACCAGTTCATTTCTTTCATCTGCTAAGAGAGTATTTCTGTCTTCCAGCTTCCTTATTACAGCATTCAGTTCAGCAATTTTCAACTGAAATCTCCGCACATCTCGTTCATCCAAATGCTGCTCCTTTACATGAAAAACATACAGATATATAAAATTATCTTTTAAAATATACTTTGCTACCCATAAATGTAATATCATGGTTTATCAAGTAGATTGTGTAAATCTAAAATAGACTCTTACATCAATGTCTGGAAAACTTATTTTAATTAAAAGAAACACTAAACAATAACATCCTGTAGAAATGCTACATCATATCTTACATGAAAAGGGTCTAATTGCCAAATGTATGTAAAGATTTAAGAGTTTTTAAAAAAAAAAAAAAAAGCTTGATATAAATAATATTTCATTATTACTGGTAACTATTACTGGTTACTATGACGGGTAACTTCTCACAAGATGTCTTACTGTCAGCTAGGATAAATCTAGTGCATAGCACAAATTAAAATCACATGGCATAGTTTTTGAAAAGTATAGTATCTATTTTATAATTCCTAAAACTATGAAATAACTAACTCTAAGAAAATAATGGGATTCTAGACAAAGAAAGGCTCTTTTTAGTCACAGAAAACTAGTAAGTTCATAGTTGAAGCTCACTTCTAGCTCACAAGCTAAAAGTTCTGTATCCACCTATTTTTCAACATTTTTGAAATTCAAGAGGTCCAAGGAGTTTCTAATGATCAGCAAAACACAACAGTGCAGTGCAAGGCCATTTATTGTGAATTAGTCCTTCTAGTATTTTAAAAGTAGCCACAAAAACAATGTGAATACATAGGCAGTAACTGTCCTGTGTTGAACATTTGAATTAAACACAATATTCTTACCGGGCTTCCCATCAGCTCAGTGATATCCCCCACTCCTGCAGGAAGCTCTCTCTTAGGGCTGCTGTGGTATCGTTCTGCCTCCTTCACTTGGACAAGCTGCTCATCCAAAGCTTCTTTCTGAAGGAGGAGTTTCTGTGTATGGCCTGCCTGGATGCCAAGGTCTTTCTCCAGAGCCAGAATCACTCTGTCTTTGCCTTTTATCTCATCCATCTGAAAAGAAATAAAGGAAGTTTCTATAACATGCCCAAGTGTTTACTGCATGCATATCCACAAATTCGCAAAGACAAAGTTCTGTTTCTCTCAGATTTATATCAGCAGCCAAATTGTGGTTGCTAAAAGGAAGATATCTCTCCTCTGAAGCCTTTTCTCCTGCTTTAAAAGAGTTTCAGCCTTCACTTGATCATGAGTTTGTTGGGTGCAGTCTCAATTCAAGTGACAAACAAAAATAGATGCAAACATACACTGAAACAGAATATACAGCCACTGAAATTTTCTCCACTTTATCTGACTATACACATTTCTAGAAGCTGAAGAGAAATCTCCCATCACTATGTTCCAGAGAAGAAACACAGGGCTAGTACAAGGTCAGACAAACAGCCGCTTTACAGATCCTTTAAAACTCACCTAAGCCATGTTTAGAAGTTTGAGCAATACACATTTGCCCCATGCTGACTCCCTCTTTATTAGTAAAATATCACACACAGTGAATCTGTTCACAGACTTTTTAAAATCAGTAGCATACACACACACATTTCAACTTAAATTTTTAAGCATACCTAAGCATTCTGTGTGCCTTTGCTACAGGATTCAAAGGAGGACTAGTCTTTGTATAGAAGGAAAAAAGCAAATGCATGCAAAGCATTAGAATAAATGGTAGGGAGAACTACTTTTTAAACACCATCTATGGTTACTGAACTGTGTTGTTCATACATCCCGATACCAAATAAAGCATACTGCTAGCAGGGATCTATTGCAGCTCTCATAGGATTTGTCCCTCACAGCATCAGTGTTAAATTCACTTTGGTACTATTCCAAATGCTAGAGGAAGTGACAGTCTGCAGCAGTTACTATAGAAACAGATCTCTTAACAAGAATATTAACCATTAATGATATATTTATTAGATCTGTGCTGTATTTCCTTCAGTTTACTAAATCATTTTCTTGGCCAACAAATTCTTGTAATTTGGGGTAAGAGTACTATAGTCGTATGTCAAAAAAAAATCAAGAATTTGTTAAATCATACATGTATTGTTTATTATAGCTACTACTATTATTTATTATAGTCCTACACCCAAGTTCTAACCCACCCATCCATCCCCCAAAAAAGGGAGAGAGAAATGCTAGAAAAAATAAGACTTAGTCAAGCCTGAGAGTCTGAGTGATGCAAAGGATTAACACAACCAGATTACATAATCAGACACAACTTGCTTCTTCAGGATTCTAGTCTTATTCCTTGCTACAAAGCAAGTGAAATTAGTTTGTTCTCAGGATCTGAGTGGCAGGAGATGGCCAGGCTAAGCCACGTCAAGACATGATCAGAGAAAAAAAAGGTCAGATTTGAAGTGAATAAACTGGGCTAGACTGCTGTTATGTTTCAATGTTTGGTTCTGATGGAGATTTCCTTATTTACTTCCTGATTTGGGAATGTCGCAGAGTCTCGATTCCTCATCCAGTAAATGAGGATAATACTTCTCGGTAAATTAATTCAGATTTGTGAGAGTTTCAAGTGCGTCAAAAAGGACTTCCAGGAAAGCATGCATTTTTTATTAATGGAAGAATCTTCAACATGCAGGGTTTCAGAGGGACTGTGCAGTGAACAGCAATGACAAAAATTAAGCAGCTGCCTCATTCACTGAATGCTATCTGTCATGCACACTGATCTGTTAGGGATCTCTTCAGAGGAAAAAATGTCATGTAACTAAATACTGCGGACAAAGTTTGGCTCTCATTTACACAGGTGTTCATACTGAAATAAGTGGAACAGCATCTATGTAATTGAGATAGAAACTTGGCCATGTGAAGCATACACTTAACAGGGAAGAACTAATGTTATGTAGGCAGTCTTGATTTTAGTTACCCAATTAGTCACACATTTTATACTCTTCATATTCTCACAACTTAAATGTCAAATGGAATGACATAGGTGTTCAAGTTGGAAGAAAAAAGAAAGCAACAATTTTGGTACAGACTGCTACGTGCTGAACTGCAGCAGAACAGACCTTCTGAAACATGTCATCAGTGAAATCGTGCCCAGGTCACCCTTCACATACACTTCCATAGATGAAGGGACACAAGCTCACACACATTAGAAAGAAATGCCGTGAAAGAGCACTGCTTTAGGGTAGGGGTTAGTGGAAGGCAGGGAAGAAGGCAGAATTCTTTCTGCTCTTCCTAATAATTTTTCTTCTACCATAAAATCTACATGGTGAAGCTTTCAGGAAAATAAAAGGTTTCAGTCAAATAGCAAAATCATTGAGACATCGATAATAATTGAAAATAGTAACATAATAGCCATTACTACACACTTTTTTTTTTAATTTAGGCCTATATCTTAAGTTACAGGCATACAGTAGAGAATCTCTTACATGAGTAAACATGCGTATATACACACACATACAGAGCATTGCAAGAGTGCTAATTTCATTACAAGTATAAACTGGCAGGAATTTCTAAGCAATTTTACCCAAGTAACTTAAACCAATAGAGATGAATAGAAAAGCAGCAATAACACCTCTGCCTTGAATTCTGTTTTAAATGCCTGGTTCAAAACACAACTCTCCTTCCCTGAAGGGGCAGTTACACATATGATTTCCTCAATGTAAATCTACTGACCCAGTCACTGCCTTTCTTAAATTTACCCTAATGCCTGATCCAAAGATTTACCTTCTTTCTTCTGACTTGCATACTACAGAGCAAACTTGTTTATCTTCCCTATCTGCTTTCTTAGCAGAGACTCCAAATTACTCTGGAAAGGAGAAAATAAAAAAGGGGGGGAGGGGGATTTTCAGGGATGCAACATCCCTCAGCTCCAAGAGGGTGAGGTGCCAGGTCAAGGGGCAGGCAGGCAAACCAAGAGAAGGTACAAGACGAGGAAAAGGAGAGATATGGCTTAGGTTTAGACTGAACGTAAACTGACAGTCAGAGAAGAAACATCAACTACTCGAAGAGACTTAAGTTTAGTGTGGCCTTACTTACTGTAGTAGTTAAAAAAGCTTTCACGCAGTCACTGAGCCAGTTCAGTACCACTGGGGAACTACTCTTAAAGAAGTCTTGCCAGATTTGGTTATGCAAACCAAAAAAAGTTAGCAGTATAAAGCAAATCAGCCTTATATTATCAGACTATATATTACATTTTTTATTTTAGTACTGAGCAGAGTATTTTCCACTAGGAAAATGAAAACCAAAGTGGATTAATCTGGTTTCCTGGCAGGTTGCTCTTTTCACCAAATACATGCTGTGGAAGTAACACTGTCATAGCCGAGATTGTCTAGGGATCCACATGGTCTAAAGAGAAGCAACATTTTTTATTACACCATGTGACAGAGCCAGAAAAAAAAAAATGCCTTCAGGTACAGAAGCCTTTCAGCAGATTAGGAAGCCTTATGCCTAAAAGCTTTTTCCACCTATATAAGTTTGCTTTTCCCATAAATGTTTTGGTATGTATACATACGTTTGTGTATATATTTTATATACATTTTATATGCTGGTATGCCCAGGCCAGCACTGAGCTGAAGCTAATAAACCTGGATGGATCAGGTCTCACCTGAGATGATTCATGACCTGATTCTGAGCAAGTAGAAGCCTATCCACTGCATTCCTCAACCCGTCATGGTCCTGTACCCTCATGGTGCAGGACCTGCCACAACAGGTGCCTACAGGATGTTTCTGCATCTGTGGCACAACGTAGCTGAGACAAGCAACTGAAAGCTGACTGCACTAATCTTGTACCACTGCTTTTGTGTATTCCTCCCTGCACTACTATTCCTTTGAGACCTCTCAGTAAGATACAAATGGTAGAGACCATCTTTTATTCCAACATATTTAGTATAGTGAGATCCCAGCCCATGCATGGGGCTCACAGGTATTACATTGAATCAAATATATTATCCCAGAAATTCCTTCCAACTGCCTGTTTTGGTTGCTAATTTGTTCTCAGTTTTAAAAAACTGCCTTTTTTTTTTTTTTCAGCTACACAATACAAGAGGGTCACGTGTATTCTTTTGCATTCTTCTTTGCATGGATTTCAAAGCATTTCAGAAAAGTCACATTTTTCTTTATGCAGTTAAGCATGGCACAATTCAGCATAAAAGGTGATTCTGTGATCAGAAGGCAGTGGAGCAACAAGAGGTTAGAACTCATTTTCAATTATATACTTTGAGAAGAGAAGTAGTAGAAATAACCTCAGAAAGAGCATTGAAAAGAAAATAAGGTCACCAACCAGCAGCTGCAGAAGGATATTACTGCAAAAGCACCTTGGAAGTAACTCCAGTGTTGTTGGTTAAAATTACAGCTTTCTAAAGTATCATTTCTTAAATAATGGGTTTGGTACTGTCATATGTTAGGTGCTGAACACAGCAATTACCTGCATTATATCAATGAAGAGCTAGCGTGTATAGCCTGTGCCCAAATTACACAGTTTCCTAAGAACAGGTATCTAAGCCTCATAAAAGCTATGAGAAATGAACAGAAATAAGTGTTTTAATAATATTTATCAAACATGAAAGAAAATCAAGCCAGCCATTGGAAAAAGTATCTCTGTGCCAATTATCCCACACTTCAATAGCTACAATGAAAGAAAGTCAGAGACCTTTGGGGGAACTTTAGCCTCTCACAAAGTTGAAAGAGAAATTCCCAGGGCATTAAAAGCTAGATCTATCAAGGCAGTCACATACTCAATTTTCAAAGTGGAAAAAGCCAGCTGCGGCATAGCCAAGTGTAAGACCTTCTTCTTTACCCATCCATATCAAAGTTATCTCCTAGCCAACTGCAGAACAGAATTCTACAGTGCTTTTCTCCAGAAGAAATTGAATTGATTTTTATACTAAATGCTTGACATTGAAAATAGGGATATCTTGACAGGAGGACTGCTAGTTACTAGGAAAAATAGAAAGGAGAGGCTACTCAAATAAATAGTTAAGGGTAGAACTAAATGGAATTAACACCTTTTAGGGACCTTAACACCGTAAAGGGAGAGGAAGATCTAAAAAAAATATTCTACACTGAAAGCCCACCTGGAGGGAGGAATGGTAGAAAAGATAGAAAAACTAAGTAATCCAAACTTCAGGAGTTTTTGTCCAGGTGCAACACCATATATCACTTCTGTGGGTTTTTAATTCTATCTGAGTTATATATTTTGTAAAGAGACATAAAAGTCAGACTTGTGACTTACCTACAATAATAGAGTCCTAAGAAAATACTAAGAATAAACACAAAATGCTGAGCCTGTATTATAAAGTACTTTCATTAGATCTGCTTGATTCAGGAAAAAACAAAAAACAAAAAACAAAAACAAAAAAAAACAAGGCTCAGGTGGAATGCTGCCCTGTTAGCTCCTGAGAGGACAAGCATAAATCTTCAGAGGTCTGAAAGCAAAGTATTATTTGCAGTCCTAAAATGCTGAAGGTGGTAGAAGGGTCTTTGCAGGAGATTAGTTCAGCCTTGGAATGCAACTGAAACAGGCTTCTCAAACAGATGGCAAAATCCAGAGAAGCAGCATACAATTTGATAGCAGCAGCTGTGTACAAAATACATGCACGTTTAAGTGGGTGACAAGAAGTATGCTACAGCAGTCTCTACTCAATCACACACAACTGCACACACTTTGAAGATTCAAAACTCAGCTTCCAGTTTCAAAATTCACTATCTGGGGAGGAAACATATATCCACTGCACAAGTGAAGTGAAAAAAGCCATGCCTCATCTTTCTTTTCAAGCCTCAGGGCAGCAGAGGAACACAAAGTCCCCCTGCCCATAGCCAGCTACTGGAATTTTAAGAGAGAGGAAAGGGCTTTGCATCACCCTCACTGCTGAGTGTAGCCTAGAGATACAAATACCAATGCCTTAAAATGGCAAAATCCTAGTAACAGGAATGCGAGAGAAAGTGAATGTTATAAGGAAATAGTTGCAGCCACTGCAAAGGATGTAATTTTGGTGGAGTGTTAAACTTTTGCTTGTACTATTTTTCATGTTTTATTAAAAAGAACTGCTGAATCTTGGAATACAGATTTTTATTTGGATATCTAAATTTTACCCCTTAAAAATTGAAGAGAACGCACGTTAACATCTTCATCAACTACCCAGATGAAGAAATGGAATGCACTAGCTGCAAGTTTGTGGATGTACTGGGTCTGGCCGGGATACAGTTAACTTTCCCTGCAGCAGCCCTTGTAGCTAGAACAGCGCTGGTATCACACCAGTGCTTTGGCTACTGCCGAGCAGTGCTGGCACAGCACCAAGGCTCTCTCCAGACCCCCAAAGCCAGTAGGTGGGGGTGGGCAAGAAGTGGGGAGGGGACATCACCAGGGCAGCTGACCTAAACCAACCAAAGGGATATTCCATACCATATGATGTCACACTCAGTAATAAAAGCCGGGAAAGGGAAGGAGAAGGGGGGGGCTCTCGTTGCGCAGATGTCTGTCCTTCTGATCAACCACTGCGGGTATTGAGGCTCTGCGTCCCAGGATGTGGCCAGACATCGCTCGTTGGTGGAAGAATCACTTGTTTTCTCTTTTCCTCTGTGCTTGCGCGCAGGCTTTGCTTGTACATATACATATATTTTTTGTTTTTTTTTCTCTTCCTCTTCTCTAATTAAACTATCCTTATCTCAACCTGTGAGTTTTTTTTTCTCCCCCTCTTCCTTTGAGGAGGGGGAGTGAGAGAGCGGTTGTGTTGGAGTTCAGCTGCCCAGCAGGGTAAAACCACCACAGCGGATAACGCCAAATTTGGGGGAGCAAAGTTGCCACACTAGAGGAGATGTCTGCCATTCAGAGGGACTTTGACATGCTGGAGGAACGGGTCAAAAGAAACCTCATAAAGTTCACCTAAAACAGATGCAACTCCTGCCCCTCTGATGGTTTAAGCTCTGCAACAGAAAAGCATGGAAGCCAATTGAAGCTGGCAGTTCTGCAGAGGAAAAAGAAAAACAAAAAGAAAACAAGAAAAGCCTTTGGTGTCCTGGAAGGCAAGCTGGTTATGGGTCAGTAGCGAGGACTTGCAACTGTCGAGTTAACTTGATACTGAACCAAATCAGGAGGAGTGCAGCCAGAAGAACGAGAGAAGTGATTTAGCCCCTCATTAAGTACTTCTGAAACCACACCAGGAGGAAAGCGGCCACTTTTGCACTTCCCAGCACAAAAAAGATACTGACAAACTGGTACAAGTGCCATGAACTGCAGCAAGACCAGTAAGGTTACTATGGGGCTGCAACATATGTCATTCAAGGAATGAGTGAAGGAGCTGGGCCTGTTCAGACAGCCAAAGAGAAGACTGCAGGATCCATTACAGTTGCAGGTGCTACTGCAGCTATTTAAAGAGGAGACAGGGATGAACGAGGCAGACATTTCTCAAAGATGCACAACAAAAGGACAAGCATGACAATCAATGGTTACAGAAAGAGAAATTCCAACCAGCTAAAAGGAAGAAAGAAATTTCACACCACAAGTGATTAAGCATTGGGGTTGCCACAGAGACTGTGGAATCTCCATCTTCAGAGATTTTCAAATTCGACTGGATGAGGCCCCAAGCAACCTGACCCAACTTTTAAGGTAGCCCTGCTTCAAGCAGGACATTGGACCAGATGGCCTTGAGACAACCCTCACAATCTAAATTTTTCTATGATTCTATGATACTCCAGTTCACTTATGAAATCCTAACACTAAGTAACACACTAAGGAATAGGCAGACACACACAGTAAGAGCTGTGTAAGGTTAGAAAACACTAACTTGCAAAGGACTGGAGTTGAAATTTGGTTTTGTTCTAGACTGGGACAATCTAATTCTTGCTTTGACTTTTACATCTAAAAACTACTTAATCTATTAGGTTGAATTATATTCTTTCAGGTACTGTGTTACATGTATTTCAGAAACACTAAACAGAAGAAGGGTTCCACATTGGAAAGAGTTTTTAATTCATGCAACAATTGGCTGATGGGATGGGCTCAAAGGGCTATAGGAAGTGGGGTTACATCAGGCTGGCAGCCAGTCACTAGTGGGGTTCCCCATGGATCCATTTTGGAGCCAGTTTTCTTCAGTGTTTTTATAAATGACCTGGACATTGAACTCAAATACATACTAGGTAAGTTTGCAGGTGATACTAAATTGGGAGGAGCTGTTGACTCCCTTGAGGGTAGAGAGAGATCTTGACAAATCAGAGAGCTGGGCAATTACCAACAATATGAAGTTTAACAGAAGCCGGCAAGAGCCTAATTCTGCACCTGGGATGGAGCAACCCTGACTATACATACAGGCTGGGGGATGAGAGGATGGAGAGCAGCCCTGCAGAAAGGGATCTGGGGGTTTTGGTTGACAGCAAGTTGAATATGAGCCAGCAGTGTGCCCTGGCAGCCAGAAGGGCCAACTGTACCCTGGGGTGCATCAGGCACAGCACTGCTAGTCGGTCGAGGGAAGTGACTGTCCCGCTCTGCTCTGCGCTGGTGCGGCCTCACCTCAAGCACTGTGTACAGTTTGGGGCACCACGGTATAAGAAGGACGTAAAACTATTAGAGAGTGTCCAAAGGAGGGCTACAAAGATGGTGATGGGTCTAGAGGGAAAGACATATGAGGAGTGGCTGAGGTCACTTGGTTTGTTCAGCCCAGAGAAGAGGAGACTGAGGGGAGGCCTCATGGCGGCCTGCAGCTTCCTCACGAGGGGAGCGGAGGGGCAGGCGCTGATCTCTGCTCTCTGGTGACAGCGACAGGACCTGAGGGAACAGCATGGAGCTGTGACAGGGGAGGTTCAGGCTGGGTGTCAGGAAAAGGTTCTTCACTGAGAGGGTGGTCGGGCACTGGAACAGGCTCCCCAGGGAAGTGGTCACAGCACCGAGCCTGCTGGAGTTCAAGAAGTGTTTGGACAATGCCCTCAGACACAGGGTCTGATTTTTGGTGGTCCTGTGTGGAGCCAGGGGTTGGACTCAATGATCCTTGTGGGTCCCTTCCAACTCGCGATATTCTACGATTCTGTGAATTTGGAC
Source organism: Anseranas semipalmata (assembly GCA_013399115.1). NCBI lineage: Eukaryota > Metazoa > Chordata > Aves > Anseriformes > Anseranatidae > Anseranas > Anseranas semipalmata. Next base: position 883,275 of record VXAA01006829.1, on the reverse strand, counting down.
TAAGGAGACTAAGGACACTAAAATAATGCAACTAGCTTCATAAATCATGGCTGATCAGGAACTTCTGAAAATCACTCCTAAAAATAACATTTTACTTTGATTTTATTAACAGCAAAAGGATTTTTTTCCTTGCAAGTATGAATCTGTAGTAATATCACATTACTGTCTAAACAATTTCATAAGATTATTTATGAATACAAATGAAATAAGCAAATCTAATTCACTCGATGTACTGGGTGCCCTCTTACACAGGGATCTGATTGTGCGCCTAATGTGATCAGTGGAATCTTTCACATTGATTTTGTGGATAAGACAACTGGGTCTATTTTACATTAAAGTGACATAAATCTTTCAATTAATTTCAATACAAACTGTTTAGGAATATTCAGGAAGACCATATGTGCAAAGATTTTAACTAGGTTGAATGGTATTTATCTGTAAAGTAGGTGAAAGGTTTCATGTTAAAGAAATTTCCAATAGAGGACATAATATTTACTAAAACCCCACATCACATAATACAGGATACAAGTGTCATCTGTTTATACCAAAATTTAAAGATTATGTTTACATTAACAGTCTGACAGAATAAACATTCAGCTTCCATCTTACGTAACACTGTAAATGAGAAAAGAAGTGATGTCATAAATATACATTAAATGATTTTTTTTATGCATTATTTTCCAAGGCAATTACTGTAAAGAGTCCATTGGTCTTACCTCTGCAAAAAACAGTATCTAGAGAAATGTGCTTTGCAAAGTAAAAGCCTTCTTAGAAAGTCTCCAGATAGCCCCAGAATGAATGAAGCCTCTAAGATGATTCATGCCCTCTTGCACAGCTATGCTGACAACAGAAAAAGATTGGTCTGTTGCCAATACTCACCAACCATTTGAACATACTATGTTGGTGATTTAAGGCAAAAGAGACAAACTCTATTTACCACTGAAAACTAATTTTAAACTTGATTTTAAAACCAAGTCAGTCAGTCACGTGACAAGCTTAATTGAGGCCAAGAAAAATTGACTAAAATGCACTGATATTTTGTGTATATTTTTAATTTAGATTGATTAAAACATTAAATGCTGTCATAGTACAGTTCTGCTCTTTAAGCTGCTTCATAAACATAAAAAACATCTCTTCAGCATTTATCAGGTATTAAATTTATCTTGTACCAGCCTGTGGTGGTTTCACCCTGCTGGGCAGCTGAACTCCACCACAACCGCTCTCTCGCTCCCCCTCCTCAAAGAAAAAGGGCGAGAAAATACGATGGAGAGGGCTCAAGGGTTGAGATAAGGACAGGGAGTTCACTCACCAATTATCATCACAGGCAAAACAGACTCAACGTAGGGAGATTAATATAATTTATTACCTATCACTGTGGACTAGAACAGTGAGAAACTACAAGCAAACTAAAAACACCTTCCCCCATCCACCCTCTTCCACCTCCTCTCCCTGAGTGGTGCAGGGAATGGGGGCTGTGGTCAGTCCATAACGCTGCATCTCCGCCGCTCCTTCACGGTCACTCTCTGCCCCTGCTCCATGTTGGGTCCCTCCCATGGGATACCGTCCTTGCCGAACTGATCCTGTGTGGGCTTCCCACAGACAGCAGCTCTTCAAGACCTGCTCCAACATGTGTCCGCACCACGGGGTCCATCCCTCAGGACCAAACTGCCCCAACATGGCTCCCCCATGGGTGGCAGCTCGCGCCAGGCCTCCTGCTCCTGCATGGGCTCCTCTCCACAGCCTACAGCTCCAGCCCGGGGCCTGCTCCTGCGGGGGCTCCCATGGGCCGCAGCCTCCTCCAGGCCACATCCACCTGCTCCATGGGGGCTCCTCCATGGGCTGCAGTGTGGAGATCTGCTCCGTGTGGTACCCATGGGCTGCACGGGGACGGCCTGCTCCACCACGGGCCTCTCCACGGGCCGCAGGGGAACTTCTGCTGCGGCGCCTGGAGCCCCTCCTGCCCTCCTGCACCGACCTGAGTGTCTGCAGGGCTGTTTCTCACTCCTCTCTCCCAGCTGCTGTTGCCCAGCAGTTTTTTCCCTTTCTTAAATCTGCTCTCCCAGAGGCACAACTAGGGTTGCTCATTGGCTCAGCTCTGGCCAGTGGAGCTCTCAGCTCTTTTTGGAGCTGGCTCTTATCTGACATGGGGCAGCTTCTGGGCTCTGCTCACAGAGGCCACTCCTGAAGCACCCCCGCTACCAAACCGGTGCCACGTAAACCCAATATGCAGTCCAGACCTTAGAGGGAAACCAGACATACTGCTTACAAAGATGCTATTAAAACAGAAGTCTGTTGATATGTAGTTATTTAGTTAGTTACTACACACCTGCCTATGCAGCCCTCAGCTGAATATATGTTTTGGAACTGCTTACACTGATGATCTGTGAATGAAAATGTGCAAGTATGATTGTGCATATTCTTTTTTTGAAAAATCTGATCCAGAAAAACAGGCTTTACCACTTCTCCTTTATGCATTATTTTTCAGTTTGCTATTTCTGATTTTTTTCCTATTTGCTGTTTTTAATGCTATTCCTATATTTAAGAAATATCTCAATCCATATCAGCACAGTTTTCATACTACACTGATAGAACAATACTACTCAGATTTAGCTACTTCGAAAATACTGGGTGAAAAATAAAAGTAATAATTGTTATTGCTTTCTTATCTTCTACAAGCTGTCTCTTCACTTTTAAAGCCCCTCTGTTTCACTTGTTTCTCCAGTTTGTTACTAGCTATTTTTACTTCCAGGTTTTTAGCTGCCAGCACATTGTGCCCATGCAAGAACGTATTTTCTTTTGAGAAGGAAAAAAAAAAAAAAAACAACAACAAAAAAGAAATCCATGTCCACAAGCATTCCTTAAATTAATGAAAACATTTATATAACTGTTATATGAAGTCTGTTATGGGAACTGATAAATTTGCATATAATTTCATACAGTACAGAGAACAAGAGTGATATATTCTTTGCCAAATACCTGTTTTACTTTCCTTTATTAGGCACTAGGATCTTCTCATTCGTCTTGTTTGCATTGAGGCTTATAGGGTATTTTTCATGGCTTAATTCAGAAGTGTGAAAACATATCTCAAAATTGATGAATCATATTTCTAAAATACTGACATTTGTACAATACAAGCATGGCTGTTTATGCACCCTATGTAATTATATCCATATATTCATAGACAATGGATTTTTCTTTTTTCCTTTCTCACTACTATTTTTTTTTTGACCGCAAGCCAAGAAAATGTAAGATTTTATTCAAATAAGTCACGGGTATTAGAACCATTGGTAATAGTATTGATTTTTTTTTTTCAGCTGCAATATCTATATGGAATAAATCTGCAAAACCAACCTGTGATCTAAAAATGTAAAAATAAATCAGCCAAGTCTGACAAGACAATCATATATTGAATCCTTTACTGCCATAAAACAACACATACAAAAAGCATGTTAATTGAAGCTCAGATAGAGATCTGTGCTAATACTGCCTGCCACATTCTTGCCATTTCGTTCCACAAGGGTAGGATCTAAAACACTTGAGTTCCCCAAATCTGTAGCAGATACAGTTGATTTGAAATGGAAGGTAAGCATCCCTTGCACTAATTAAAATGAGGGGTGCAGGAGGGAAATGCCCTGATAATATGACTCTATGATCCCACTTACTTTCCCAGAGGAAGATAGCAGCACCTAGGAATTCTGCAGCGCTTTTTTTTTTTTTTNGGTGTTTTTTTTTTTTTTTTTTTTTTTTTTTTTTTTTTTTAACTTTGCCCCAGGTTAGAACAGTGCCCTATGCAAAAACAGCTGCCTAAATTGTTATGAATTCCTGAAAGAAACACTTCTTTTTCATAATAAAAACTCATACAATTTAATGAAAAAATTGAAATTCATAATCTGAAAGGAGTCAAGCCACTACAAGGCAACACGAGACAACTGACATTTTTTCTGATATTTTTTCCCACCTTAAGGTGTGGAGGGATATGAACACTTCTAGTGAAAGCCCATGAAGCTAACGGCAGACTTCCACCAGAGTTGGGAATAGATAACAGGAGTTATCTACACACGCTTCAAATACAGTTATCTCTTATAGACGTAGTTGTACTGAATAATGGAGGAAAAAATGAAGTAGCCCAGTAAGGCTCCAATTATAATTCTGAATAATTTGACAGGACTGTTTTGTGCCAGACAGGAAACCTCGAATGCCCCGCTTCATCACCTTCATATCACAGCAGGCTGGAATGTTCAACTCTTGAAAGAGAAGAGCAGTTCCTTTATAGTACCACTCAAAGACACGCTGTAGGTGTGTTTACTGGGGCAATTTAAGATGACAGAAGTTGGTGTGCATAAGTATGTGCCTCACCTCACCACTTCTTAGGTTTGAGAAGGCTAGATTTATATATTGACTATTCTCTGGAAAAACCACAGGTGACGATGCAGTAAGCTTCTCTCTTCCTTAACATTTCTTAAAATTACCTGTGCTTTATAGTCATGATTTTAAGATTCTAAATTTATAATATGGAACAAAACAAGAAATTATGCCCACAGTAATATCACGTCAGTCTTTGCAGTGGTCTTTAATTTATCAAGGAAATGATAGCTCTGAGAGCTGATCAATATCCAATTTATTTAAAGCACAAATATTAACTGCATTAAAAGCTTTCATTGCCTCAGAGAGAAAATCACCACCATTCATAGCTTGCCCTCACCATCTTTTTTCCTAAGGAACAAAAGAAATAAGAGAACATACCTGTATAAACACAAACTGATAAAATATTTTTTTGCTTAAGAAAACGGATGTTTTATTCCATTTAAAATGCAGACTTCTTTACATATGAGAAATATTTTATTATAATTTTACATTTTATTTGCATAACTATTGTACTGCTAGTTTAGCCAGATTAACTATCAGAACTTGAGAATGCATAAAAAGTATCATGGTACCAAACAGAAATGTCCTTTGATGCTAAACTACTCTAAATATACTAAATATGGTGTGTATGGCCCATCTTATAGATTCTTTGCATTTTGCAAAGCTGCAGAATTTGAAATATTTGGGACACCCGCTGTCAGGAAATATTGCCTGCTCTTCCATTTTATACAAACGACATAGTCTGCCATCTGTGCTGAAGTCCTACGGTTTATGAAACTTGACAAAATCCTGCTGTCCTGCACCCTATTTTTTCTGCCCTTAAAAGGCATAATATAAAAACAGGAATTTTAAAAAGCTCAAAAGAGCAACAATGCTTGAAATTGAATGAGCTGGACAATGATTCAGAAGGAGAAAAGACATTGTCGTGGTTCAGCATGATTGGTTCCCCACATAAAAATATAAAACTGCTCTGAAAAGTTAGTTTTGCCATCTCACAAAGGTGTTGTTGAACTGCCAAATGATCAACACCTCACTGTTTTGATCAAAGGGATTTTGTAGAGAAATACAGTTCAGGCTAGTAGGAAATGGAAAATCAATTTCTTTGATCTGTTGAAAAAAATCACTCTGGAAAGTTTTGGTTCAGTCACATTTGATTTGATGGGACATAAAGCTTTGGATTGGGTTGGAACAGCCATGGAGCTAAGGCTCATCTATGCTGTATAGAAGAAAAAGTAGTGAAGTAACAGCCTATTGTACCAACCAGCACTGATAAAAGATGTCACTGCAGAACAGGTTAGATATTTGTTTGTGTGCAGATAAAGCAATGCTGCCATAAATTGATGTGAGTACGTGTTACTTAATGAACTTACCAGCCTGCGGATCTCTCTCTCACATTCACGTTTTATTCTGTTAATCTCATCCTGATGGGACTGATAAGCCATGCGCAGATCAGCAGCCTTCATTTTATCTGCCTGCATAATGTTGTTCAAAGCTTCTTCAAGCTGTTTTTTACCAGATTTCAGCTCCAAGATCTCCTGTTGCAACTTCATTCGTTCGTTGTCAAACGCCTTCCGAGCCTCCTCCTTTGCTTCACTTAGCAGTGCTGTCTTCACTTTGTCAGCTGCCCCGTCCCGCAGGACATTGACTGTTGACTGCAAACGTTGAATTTCACCATCTTTGATTTTCACCATTCTTGCTACTTCCTGCTCATGCTGCCGGATTAGTAGCTCTCTGACACTCTGAAGCTCCTTCATTTTCTCCTCATGGAGCTTAGCTTTCAGTTCAGAAATATAGGCAGTGTGCTTGTGCTGCTCCTGCTCCCTTTCTTGCTTAACCTCTTGGATTTTCTCTCTCAATTTACCCACCTGGAACATCAATACAAAATATTGATTAGCAAGTGCCACCACACCTTTAAAAGTCAACAAGAGAGCTTTTTCTTAAACCTTCTTAAAAACTCATCCTGAATATTCAAAAGCAAAGACTGCTTACCTGAAATTTCTCTCTTCTGTAAACAGAGAACTAGAGCTTGAAAAAGGCTGTGTTTGTGTGTGTGTGAGTAAAGGAACCTGCTGTGCAGCTGTGCTACTGTCAACAAGATCTCAAAGTTTTAGGGAATAAAATAAAACCAAGCAGCATCCAACCCTCTCCTTATTACCACCAACCACCCCAGATTACTCTTATCCACAACCCCTCTATTGTGCCCAACAAGCTGGTGGAAAAAGAAGCAGAGAGAGAAAAGTGTTCACGTTTATGCCAGAAGGAAATGCTAGAAAACTTTCTAGTATTTGAAGGACCATACTTCAAGGATCCTCATAGTGATTTAGATCTTCACATACAATCAATTAATTTATTCCCACAACATCCTTCTGTAGCTAAGAAGCATTATCATTGTATTACAGACGGGATGCTCAGCCAGGCATAGATTAATTTACCTAATTTACACACACGCTGTCTTTGGGATTTGAGTCCCAAATTCCTACACCCGAATCCACTACTTGACCTAAGATACTTCCTGCTAATCAAATGAGAAAGGATCTTGCCTTGAAGTAACAGACAGAGAAAAATGTATCAAAAAAGGTGGATTCTTATCCGTAGGAACATGGAGGAGGGGAAAAAAAATTAGAGTGAACATAAAATGAAATTGATTTTGTATTTCTTAATTTCTTAGGTACTTTAATGGGAAAGTCCTTATTGGATAAACCAAATGAATTGTTCTTCTGAAAACAAATCAAGTCTACTCAAGGGACTTCAGATGGACACCCCAAAACTGATGTATTCAGAGTCCCAGACACCTCAGAAAATGTAGGCCAGTGACTCTAAGGGCTAGGGGGAGGTCTTATAGCCTGTTATAGTAATACCCACTGTGATGATACCTCATTATAAAGCAATGCTCAGCAGGCTGCATGGGAGGCAATGCTTTTTCCAAGTGGGATTAGACATTAATATAGAAGGGGAAAAAAAAAAAAAGAGAGAGAGAGAGAGAGAAAGGCTTGCTTCTCTATTGCAATATACCAGAAAGTGTATAATGTATCCAATCACAGGTAATATCAGTAACACCTTCCTACAACCCCTATCACAGTATCTGCCAAAATATGGGCTCTACACCATGATCTTCTACTCTAAAGCAAAGTCAGAGGGAAGCAGAGATTTCAAAGATTTGTGTTTTAACCTTGAGTGGCAATACAAACATATAAACCACATAGTGCTCCATGGTAAAATGAGGTTACTGAGCAGCTGGATGTTAGTCACTGCCATAGTATTCCTAGACTGCTTGCATCTATGCCATGCACAGCTGGGATCTGTAGTCACACAATGCATTTAATTTATGTTAAACTAAGGTAAAGTTGCAACTTGCCTCAGATCTTAGAGCAGTATGGAGAGGAGATCTCTATTAATATTCAGACTAACATTTACTATGAAGCCATAATTAATATGATTTATTTTTTCACAGCTCTGGATTCTACAGCCATGGAATCACAGAATCACAGAATATCACAAGTTGGAAGAGACCCACAAGGGTCCTCGAGTCCAGCTCCTGGGTCCACATCGGACTACCTCAAAATCAGACCGTATGTCTGAGAGCATTGTCCAAACACTTCTTGAACTCTTCTTGCCCCATCCCAGGTGCAGAATCGGCTTTTGCTTTTGTTAAACTTCATTTTGTTGGTGATCGCCCAGCTCTCTAATTTGTCAAGATCTCGCTACAGGACCTCTCTACCCTCAAGGGAGTCAACAGCTCCTCCCAATTTAGTGTCATCCGTACATTTACTCAGTATACCTTCAAGTCCTACAGAGAACTGGCCCTAAAATGGAGAGCTGGGGAACCCCACTAGTGACTGGCTGCCAGCCTGATGTAACCCCATTTCCTATAATGCTCTGAGTTAAAATAAAAGTAAAGGGTTAAATAAAAGATGTAATACTAGTTCAGTAAACATTCAGAAAGCTTCATTATTTTGTTTATTTTCATAAAAGCAATCTTCTAGATACACTGTGGACTTAACATCAGCTGGGACAGCCCTATAATTACAGATGTGGAAGAGGTAACAGTTCTGAATCAGGCACCGTCAGACCTGGATATTATTGCACAGGTACTCTGTTATCCTGTTCCAAAATGATACAGATAATAGTTCTTTATGGGAAAAAAA
>VXAA01006829.1:805182-874700 GCA_013399115.1 Anseranas semipalmata | reverse complement strand
TTTTTATGGGAAAAAAAAAAAAAAAAAAAAGATATATATATTTTTTGCCCCCAAAATGGTAAGTCTGGCTACTGGAAATTATCTTCTTTACATACCCATATTTTATTTCTTCTAGTGAGATAACGTTCAGTTCCAAGCCTATAGTGGATAACACTGATTTTCAGTGCTTGCATTAGGGTACCCAATTCCATAGGAGAGTCTAAGACAAAGCTAAGCCTATTTACTATCACAAGTGGATGAATTTATAGACAAATTTGCAAATGAACCAACACCATTCACTTAAATCTATTAGTTATTTCCTTACTGATGAGCAAAGAAAATTGAGATGAAACTGAGAGGTGAAACCTAGTAACAATTACACAGGAAAATAAACTGTATAATGGCAATTATAAACAAAGTTAATAATCCTCCAGAACTACAATAATTTAAAATTAGTCATACTGTACATTAAGTATGCAACTGAAAGGCAGTTTTCAATCTAACACATGATTGATTGTGACTTCCTAAAACCATTTTTAGTATATGAGAAATGGATTCTGAAATTTTTGAGTACTGGTTTACACAAAATGGTATGCTTGCTCAATGTTGTTCATCTTTCATTTAATGCATGCCAACATCTATATGCATTGTTGCTTTCTGTGACAACACATATTAAAACACTCAAAGTAACTGAATATCATCATGTATCATCTAGTCATTTCACTTACAAAGTTTTAGCAAGTGCAATGTAAACAAAAAGAATTAACAATCCTTCTAAAATCACTGGATTTTATATGGCATCTTAAATGCATATCACTCTTCATGACACAGTAAAACAGATGCATCCTAATTTTCAAGGTCTTTAAAAAGTCTTTTCTTGTTATTGCTTTTTATCAGAGACGATGGAAAGTTAGATCTATCTGTTAGGTCTTCCCTGAAAGCCATAAACTCTCTGTCCTTCTTTCCCTCTGTCCCTTTCTCTCTCACAATATACAGATCTCTACACTTCTGGCTTCCAGAGCAATTGCTGGAATGAAAATAGTAGTATGGCATTTTCCCATATGCCTGAGTCTCAGTTTCAAAATGAACTTAAACACAATTTGTCTTTCTTTAATTTCCAGCATTCCTTTTTTTTTTTTTTTTTTTTTTTAAATGAAGAAAGCTGTTCTGTTCACAGGCACAATATGAAGTATAACCAAGAAATGAAGCCAATTAGTAAACAAATTCATGCAGGCTTTCAGGGCACCACTGAGAGTGTCTGGTTCCATCTTTATTCCCCCCATCACCTATTGCATTTTGATAAAGTCCCTCCAAGACTTCTATTCTCCAGTCTCAACAGTCCCAACTCTCTCAGCCTTTCCCTGTACATCAGGTGCTCCAAGTCATTCATCATTTTCATCACCCTTTACGGGATNGGGTCCAGAGGAGGGCCACTAAGATGATCAGAGGGCTGGAACACCTCTCCTATGAAGAAAGGTTGAGGGAACTGGGCTTGTTTAGCTTGGAGAAGAGAAGGCTCCGGGGAGACCTCATTGCGGCCTTCCAGTACCTGAAGGGAGCGTATAAACAGGAGGGGGAACGCCTGTTTACACACGTTGATAGTGATAGGACAAGGGGGAATGGTTTCAAACTAAGACAGGGGAGATTGAGGTTGGATATTAGGAGGAAGTTTTTCACTCAGAGGGTGGTGAGGCACTGGAACAGGTTGCCCAGAGAGGTTGTGGATGCCCCATCCCTGGAGGCATTCAAGGCCAGGCTGGATGTGGCGCTGGGCAGCCTGCTCTTGTGGTTGGCAACCCTGCCCAGAGCAGGGGGGTTGAAACTAGATGATCTTTAAGGTCCTTTTCAACCCAGGCCGTTCTATGATTCTATGACCTTTGCTGCAAGGGCACATTGTTGGCTCATGTACAAATACATTTTTGCATCACTGCAAACACACACTGAGCAGATTCGTAACACTAGTTTAACTCCACAGGGATTCTACCATCATCAGAAAGATTCCCCAATCCTTTTTTACATTCATAACAAGGGCTACATAGTCTGACATGAACTGATATTTGAAAGAGCATTCAGCACCATTTCATTCTGGTTCTCTTAAACATTTACCTTGAAATTACCTTGTGTGTTAAAATTAGAGATCAACTAACTGTAGGGAGAAGGACAAGAAATAAAAAAGTTGGCAAATTATCTATCCTACTGTGTGACTAAATATGGCTTCACTGAATTGCAGCAATATCTACAGCAATATCTTAAAAACATTCTTCCCTGCAACGGAGTATAGTAATCCAAATGTCTCATTTTGGAAAGTGTGTAGGAAAAAAACATTTTTAATACAGACCTCATTTCCAGTGACATGACGAGACAAAAAAAAATTTAAAAAGCAGTAAAAGAAATCAATTATCTCTTTTTGGTGCATCCCTGTACACATAAATCCAATGGTAACCAGCGCACCCTAGACCTGCTCCAACCAGGATCATCTGAAGAATTTTAACGAAATTTAATAGAAATACATTGTTCTGTGCCTGATCTTGAACAATCCCAAATATCTGCAAACTGCTCTGAAACATCAGCTCTCCACAATGCAGGTAACACAAGGTTTCATAACTCCATATTCAAAGCCAACTCTGTCTACCCTAAATTAAATCAGAAAAACATAGTATTAGCAGGTTGTAATCAGACATATCAAGTGGATTTGCCATATGCTTCTGAAATTCTACATCTGTTAAGTACATCCTGCACAATTCTCCCTTTTCTCCTTCCCTTGTGCTGTTCCAGATAGCAAAGAACAGCTTCTTTTATGCATACACCTTCCACTCTGCAGCTGGCTAGAAAAGAAAACTATCATTGCCTTCGTAGCAATCTTCCTACACCACCATGAGGGTCAAAGTGTCTAACTAAGCATCTGAACGCCAATGAGCTGTTGCTAGGCCACTTAGAAAGCTCTTCATGGAAAGGTATTTTGCATCCATGTCAGCCACATTGGAACTGTAGATGTCACCATCTACTGAATGAGCTTTGCTTGTCTGATCTTTTCCAAGGGGGCTAGTTACACACTACAAAGGGCTGCTATTGAAACTGGAGAGGAATCGGCTTTGCAGTCTGTGCATAATACCCACTCACATCAGGAATGTACTTGGAGGCAGGGTGGGAGGCAGGTCTAGAAGATTCACCCAGGACACCTATTTGGAACAACCTTAATACGTCTACTCTGGTACGGAGTCCAAGGATAAGGAGGAGAAGTGCTAAGCAACCCCAAAAGCTGTGTCTCTGTGAGCTATTCCACATAGTACCACACAGGGAAGCTGAGTAGAATCAGCAGCTGTAATCACCATCACCTCCAACACAAACTCACACTGGTCTCCGTATCAGAGCCTACTCAGTCAGCCTTGGGGCACTGGATGGCTTACAACTGCTGGACACTGAAGCTCCTTCTTGGAAGTGACATGGCATTCTGATGAATCTTAGAGCAAGAGAAAATTATTGTGCAACAGGCTAGTTTCAGAATGAGGAGATGATGAAAATACTCAGCATGGAAAGTTCATAACTACTTGAACTGATTTGTGTGTCACAAGATAAATCATAGAATCATACAATATCCTGAGTTGGAAGGGACCCACAAGGATCATTGAGTCCAACTCCTTGCTCTACACAGGTCTACCCAAAAATCAGAATAAAGTCTATCATAATAAAGTCTCTACCAACTGGATGGCAAGAACTCTGTGCGAAAATAAAATTTAAACAATTTCAGGGGAAAAAGCATGCTAAAAATCTGTACTTTTTAGGATGCGGTAACTTTTCTGTGGCATATTAAACTTGCAAGTGTAGATCCCTGAAACTTAAACAAGATAGTGAAAGACTACCGGGGAATTCACAGGCCTGATTTAATCTCTTTATTGGAGGTGACAGTTTGACACATCAGTCCACAGCCTATGAATTCTTCTGGCTTCTTTCCTGATTATACCACCGTATCACACCTTCTGAAAGTAACAGCTTTTATCACTTCCAGTTATCTAAGAATCCAACCTGTTTTGCCTTGATTCTGTTCTCAGGCAACCACTTCTCCATATCTCCTCCTCCTCTAACAAGAGCACAAAAGTGGCAGAGGTTGCAATCAGATGCGACTCCACTGTATCAGACGTTGATTTTATGGAACTTACACTCACTGCCCAATTACCACTTTTCCTGTCCACCTGCCTCTACTGCTTATTTCTTTTATTTATGTGATCTTACTCATTGTTCTTTCTCCATAGCAAAAAGCCTGTTGTTTTCACTCTTTATTCTGTCCACCTTGGTAAATATCCACTTCTTGCATAACCATTTTCAGCAATAAACAACTCTTTCAAAGAAATTTAAAAACAAATCAATCTCATGTATCTACTGCAATCTTTCTTGCCTCAAGCATTTCCACTTTTGATAATCTTTTAACCTAAACTCTCAAGATTATGTTACAATATCACAGAAAATATGTTTCTGCTCATATCTGAGGATATTTCCCTGTTCTATATGGGGATCCCCTAGAAACTTATGAAGGCTGCAGTGACTGTCCTCTTATTCCAGACCAAAATATATGACTTTTTTAGGATGCCTTGCACTGTGTTTTCTGTCAAGATCTTCCAACACAATAGCATCTAAAAGGTTTAATTATCATACTTTCTTGTTGATTCTTCCAAATTAAGGATAATCATTGTTTAATATCTGTCTATCGATGTCTTACTCCACTCTAATAGCTCTTTTACCTGGACTAGAAATTACATTATCATGTCTAGAGTATTCACTCCTTTACTAATTTTGAACTCTGATTGAAGTAACACTGCCACATTTATTCCTAATAACTTCCTGTTACTTATCGTGTGTTGTGGTTTAACCTGGCAGGCAACTAAGCACCACAGCCATTCACTCATCCTCCCCCCTCCCAGTGGGATGGGGGAGAGAATCGGAAAGGAAGAAAAGTGAAAGCTCATGGGTTGACATAAAGACAGTTCAATAGGACAGAAAAGGAAGGGAAATAATAATAATAATAGTAATAATAATAGTAATAATAATAGTAATAATAATAGAATGCACAAAGCAAGTGATGCACAATGCAATTGCTCACCACCCGCTGACCAATGCCCATCCCATCCCTGAGCAGCACCCCCCTCCGACCCTGGCCAGCCACCCCATATTAATTGTTCAGCATGACATCACATGGTATGGGACATCCCTTTGGCCAGTCTGGGTCAGCTGTCCTGGTTCTGTCCCCTCCCAGCTCCTTGTGCACCCCCAGCCTCCTCGCTGGCAGGGCAGCACGAGTACCTGAAAAGCCCTTGGCTCTGTGTAAGCACCGCTCTGCAACAGCTAAACATCTGTGTGTTATCAGCATTATTGTCATCCTGAATCCAAAACACAGCACCATACCAGCTACTAGGAGGAAAATTAACTCTATCCCAGCCAAAACTGGGACACCATGTTTGACAGATGTCCAAAAATCTCTTATTTTAGTGATTTTGTTAAATACTGAGGATTTGGCTTTACACATCAAGAGTACAGAGCTGAATTCAAATGCCTTTCAACTTTAATTAGTAAAACCATTACACATTGTTTTACTAATACTTCATCCATTTCCCTGCTCCAAGATGATTGCCTATTATATTGATGGATCCCTGCTCCAAGATGACTGCCATTATAATACCCTAGTACCTCCTTGTTATTCAGGAGTCTCTTTACAGTTCAGTAAGTTATCTGGCTCATTTCTTTTTCCATACATAGAAAATGGTAGTAACATTCATTTATATACATTCAGTTTGTCTTGTATCTCAAATCAACAGCTGTATATTGAATTCTTCCATGCACACTAGCCATAACTCTTTTCTACGCAACATTTTTTAATCCCCAGTATACATAGCTGTTTTGCCAGAATTATATGCTACCACTTTTTAAAATTTCACATATTGAAAATAGAGTTTTTAGAACTTAGGGTAAGTCATTGTTACACACAGATTCAATATCTGACACCAAAGCTGAAAAAAAAAAAAAAAAGAAATCTGCGAAAAGCATGAGGACTTGCAAAAACAACCTGTAAAATTGCAAGGTAGTACAATGGAAACTGAGTTGAAATGTATCATTTATTCTAGTTCTGTGGCCTGTGGGACATAAACTATATTAGGAAAGGTAACAAACTCTTGTGGGGTTAATTCATTTAATTTAATTCTCCTAAACTATTTTGTCCCTCATGTATATGTGTATGTTAGTGATTTATCTGAGGAGAAACCTTCTAATTGATGAGAGAGATCACCCATGGAAATTAGTCAACATATTTCTGCCTGCAAAATACTGATGTTTTGTGATCTCAACCCTATAAAATGACAGTCAAATGCAGAACACTGGTATTTAAAAATAATACCAGAATTCAGTGAAGATGGAACAGTAGTGACAGCAAACACTATAATACCTTGTTTTCAGGAAAAAAAATATTTCCTGAAGTGTTGGAAGACTATCTTCTAATGTTTGCTAACCATCTCAGAAGGAATATATACTTCATAATATTCTTTTCTAAATGCTCATGGATCTGAGCATAGGCACTTAACCATTGAGCTGATGTACATTTTCCTGAGTCTGGCTACCAAAACAATGCTTATTCACTGCAGCTCCTTGTGCTTACTGCACAGGACTTTAAGGTTCAGTTACAGTGAGTCCTGCTTCCATTCATATTAAAGTAACTACAATTTTTGTGCTTTACTCTACCAATTTTGTTACTTGATACCCAAATTTTGGATGTCTTCCAACCAAACATTGCCACTAGCAGAGGGCAGTATGTGAGCCAGTGTTCAGCTCAAGCATTTCTTTCTCCAGGCTTTCCACTGATGGCAGCAAACCTGCAATCCCAGGTGGATAGGATGTGTCAATAGGTTGCCCAAACACATCAAACAAGTGGTCCCAAAACAAGAGGTGGCAAAAGGGAACTAAGGGAGAGCCACAACTTTTGCCCCACACTTACAGGAGCATATGATAAATGAATCCAGCTGCTCACATACCAGAGGACCAAAACACCAACAGCAAGATCCACAACAGTGCATATTCAGAGAACTGCAAAAACATCAATTTTAGATCAGGGATTGCATAAACATGGCGGGGAACAATTTTACAGGAGAAATTTCTTAGAGTAGCTCAATAACAAGTGAAATAAAATGAACTGGGAAAACATGCGCAAAGTCTTGGATGTCTCTTGGGTAAAATTTTCTTTCAAAAAAAAAACAAACAGTATTTTGCACACAGAAATATGTTAAGACTAATTTCCATATGTGGTGTCTCTCATCAATTAGAAGGTTCCTTCTCAGATAAATCATTAATATACACATATACATGAGGGACAAAATAGTTTAGGAGAATTAAATTAAATGAATTAACCCCACAAGAGTTTGTTACCTTTCCTAATATAGTTTATGTCCCACAGGCCACAGAGATGTCTTTTTTCGCAGCTTTCATACATTCCCTCTTACCTCTGTGCCAATAAAGCCATTTAATTTATTTAGAATTCTCTAGGTGCAATGCTTTTTTCTGTTGGTTTTGTTACTCATTTTTAAGTTACAGTCTAAAGAGGTAAAATCTCTGCAGCTCTAATTCACTCATCTTGTCAGTCAAGGCCTTCAACATCTTATACCCTGATACATACACAGATAGCAGGCTGTTGCCCTGATGGCGAGAAAGAAGCTATATGGCCTCAATTCTGGTCAAATGATTTACAACAAACACCACAGCAAAGATGCAGAAGAGGCTGAAGATGGCAATTCCCCCACCCTCCCAGAAATGCATTCATGCAGAAGAACTTACTCTGGAGTGTACTGTGTATTCAGCAGGATTTTACAGCACTCCCACTTTAATTTATTTTCTCATTCATATACACACACATACATGAGCCCACTCAGTTCTCCACATACATACATGGTGCATGATACAGAGATGTGTCTGTTATACTCAGTACTCTACCTCAATACTCTCTACCTCAGAACTCTAGAAAATACAAAATTCTCAAACTGTAGAAAGATGAACGAGCAACCTAACTAAAGCAACTGTTGCCAGACTGGATATAATTAAATAAGCAGACTAGTTTTAGAAAAAGAGTGGTAGCATTTTAAAAGCTGTCATGATCTTAAAGCTATACTTTAATATTGGTTGAACCAGATTTAAACTTGGCACTAAAACATCAAACTTTGAAGCATACCAGGGCTAAACTCTTCTTAGCATTTGTGTAGTCTTCAATGTGAACACTGAGGATTAATTCATTCTTCTGTCCTAGGTGTAAGACAACTTTATAATTATGTGTTCTTTCTAATGTAATTAAAAGAAGATAAAATTCACATTCTGCATTTCTACATAAAAGGTGATACAGAAAAAAATAATTAAACAACAACAACAACAAAAAATGACTAGCCAAATGTACCAGCAGCTTACAGTTCACTTCCCAAACAGAAGAAGACAATAAAAAATAAAATAAAATGATAATAATAAATAAATTAAAAAAAAAGACACAAGATATCAGCTGATACATTCAATTTTAGAGGGTTTCAGCTACTGGTAAATTTCATGGTGTGTGGTTTTAAGAAGCAGAAGTAGTTTGCACCACTCTTGTATTATATTTTAATATCATTATATCAAGGAAGAGTAGAAGTTGTTAGATGAGGAAGCTAATAGCAACATAACTGGCTTTTCTGTTCACTCATCAATACTGCTGACTCATAAGAGACACGAAGAAAGGATGAGACAGAAGTTCATAGCCTCTGCAGTCTAAAAGGCAATCCATGCAGCAGTAGGAAACAAGGAAATATAACATCAGAATTTTCAATTTTCTGTTGTGTAAAGTGTATCATCCTGTGATTTTTTGCTTTAGTCTGTGCAACAGAAAAATTTCCAAGTTCCCAGAAATTTCCATTTTCCAATAAATTTAGTTTGTCTGATATACACTGAACCTATTACTTTCAGCCAAACAAGAATTAAGGCTTTATTGTTTATTTTTCCTCTCTAAGAAATAAATTCTGAAGATTCTATTTGTAGGTTTGCTTGTTTGTTTTATGAAATAATAAAATGAAATAAAATATGAAAGATAACACCATTCAAAGCTGAGTATCACATAATGCTGTTAAACTTGAACATACTGGAATATTACTTTTCAGTTGTTCTAAAGATGTTTCAAATTTTACACTGATATAATGAAGCAAGTACAGAACAAAGCTATTTTATATAAAGTGAACATGTTTTTAGTGCATACTTCTTCTACTGGTAAGTCCTTGAGACTCTTAGAAATACAGTAACACCAAGCAAAATCAGATAAATCCATCTCCACATGGATTCATCTCCAGGACTGTTTTGTGCAAAGTCAAATGCACTAATGGAGATTAATAAACTTATAAAATAGAAATAACTTTATTGGCTTACCATATTTTAAAATGCTACTGCATTTACTTTTATGTATCTCAAACTTTTATAAATATACATCTACTTACATCTTATACATCTTATACATCTATACATCTACGAATGAACAGTTTCTCCTAGGTGTTCTGATTACTCAAATACCAGTTAAACATGTGCTAGATAGACAAACATTGATGGATCTATTTCATTAATAAACAGATGCATCATTGAACAGCTCAGAGCAATAGCACACATAACCTAAGCAAATCCAATCAGGACTCCTACACAGATGATTTCCAGGCAATTTACATTCTCCATAGACATTTACACGACATGCTTCGAATATGGTGCTTATGTTCGACCCTGCATACACTTCTTTTAACAACATACAGTTTTCAGTGCTAAGATCAAATCCTAAACTCCCTTTTTTCCTTCAAGTCAAGCTAAGCTAGTGCTATTTGTATTGAAATCACTGCAAATTTCAGCAAGTGGATGTTTGGGGATATTTACTTCTTTTTGTACATTATTTAAAATTGTTGGCAACAGAACTGAATTTAATGCTAAGTTCTTCTCATATTTCATATCACGCCTTCCTTTAACTTGACACAAATTTCAGTTCATCAGTGGTTCTTGAGATGACTTCACTTTCCTGCCACATTTTTTTCTTCTAAGGCTAATGCATTTTAGTAGTGAATTAGTTAAAGATTCAAGATCTGCTTGTTTATAACATCTCTACTCTTTAGAAGAATGATGACAAAATATAGACACCTACCTTGCTTTTTTCTTGCTGAAATTCTATCTGGATGTTGGTTAGTTTAGTTCGTAACTCCTCATTAGCAGCTTGCAGTGTTTCAGTATCCATGTCGGACTTCTCTCCCTTGGCACGACTTTTCTTTGACATAATTATTTTTGAAGTTTAAAATAAATTTGGTGCTCCACACTGAGCTTCCAGCTAGTGCCTTCTGCTTTTAGCATTTAAGAGTCATGCAGTGTTCAATAAAATCTTTCACATAAATCTCTGCCATTGTGGGTGATGTCTCTCATGTCCTGGAAGAAACAAAGTAGTAGGAACAGAATTAGACTACACCATTGAGCAGAATCAAGCATCAGACTTAACAACCTGTTCTAAAGCACATTGAGCTTCCTTGTAGTATACACTATTTTGCATAGTGTACTAGACTTAGAAAGCAATAGATCAAAAAAGCAGAAGTTACACAATATTTCATCATCTTATCTAAAACCATATCCACTCCCATCCTATGCTCACAGAAATAAAACCTTTTGCTGTTATGATGAATATAGTATATAAACATATCTTAAAAAAATAATAAATAAAAATTAAAGAATAAATACATAAATAAAAATCTTATTCAGGACCTGGCTTGGACCACACTCAGGATTCTCAACGGGCACTGAAACAGTCATAAATTAATTGAGCCTAGTGGTGGTTCAGTAGGAATAGTTTACTTCCTGTAGTAAGGAGTACGCACTTTTCACCTTAGCATATCAGTTATACGGCATTATTCAAAATTATCAAGGAGTCTCACAACATCAGGATATATGAAAAAGGTATTACAAAACTAGAAAAACGTTTTAAAAGACATATATATATATATATATATATAAATAGATAAACTGCATACATTCAGGGTTGATAGCTTGAAATGATCTAATCAAAACTTTAAGGTAGTTTACTTCATTTTCATTCCCTAGCATGCATCTAAACTTAAAAAAATATTCAACTATTTAAATCAGCTTTATGTGATATTCAAGGAGAATATCAGCAGCAGACAAAGAACCCTAATTTTGATGATTAGGAAATCCCATGATTAGTTTGATTCATGAGTAGTTATAAGAGCTTAATCTGTCCCCCCAACCCCATCCTGTCTCCTAGCTCTCCTCTAAGAATAACCCAGTGCTCCACAAAAACAAACTGAACAAGTGCTATCAATGCTAACTAGTTTCCAAACCCACATCCTCTGCTCATTTTAAATATCCACATAATTTTCATCATTAAATTCCTGACAAGGCAGAGACATGCCTACTTTAACACTGAATTATATTCATGGAGTGTTATATTTCCAAGAAAATTGCTATCAGTTTGCTTTCAAACAATAAGGTACTCTTTCCCACCTACTTCTACCTGAGAGTTATTTTAGAGATTGTACTATAACAAAAATCATGGGCATTCTTTATTGCATACATTATAAAGGGTTAAGAACTCAGATGTGTACAGAAACTCCATTTGGTGGGTTCAACTTAATATATAAGTTTTATTCTCATTTTTAAAGGCCGGTAAACAAAAACTGAGGAGTTAAATATCTTGCTCAAAATGACTGGTCAAGTCAAGTGAAAAGGGAACAGAACTCAGGATGCCATCTCTCTATCTGACAACATTTCCATAGAATTCTGTTATTTGTTAAAAAACAGTTGAAAAAAAAGACCAACTATACCAATTATTTTCTAATGTAACAAGTGAAACCATCGTTCATGAAAATCACCCACTTCTGTGGTAGGCATTAAACAAAAACAAAACAAAAACAAAACAAAAACAAAACAAAAACAAAACCAACCTGTGTTGCTGGGCACAGAAATATCTCAATTTTTACTCTTCCCCATTTGTATCTTTCAGCCTATCTATTTCAAAAGCAGGAACTATGGAAACACAAAGCCTCTCTTAACGCTGACAGAGGCAGCAAGTCCAGATACACAAGGGTTGTGGCAGAAAAGTACACATCTTGGCTCCCAAATGGTTGGAACCAGCGAGTGTCAGGTTTCTCTGCTATTTGACTACTCGCACTTCCTGTTTGCATGAAGGTAAGGATAGAAAATATTAAACTTGCAAACACAGTGAGAAAAAGGAAGGAAGAGATATTCTACTCTGACAAAATTTGGATTTTACTGACTCAGAAGCTTCAACCAATTACATAATTATTAACACACAATACATCAATTGAGACACAAGGTCATAAAGCCTTCACAGTAGAGTCTTGCAATCACTGCATGAATACAAATAGCAATTTTTGGCGCTGTTGAGTTCTACACACTTATTGCAAATCTTAAGAACATTTGAATATATGCTATCACTTAAAAAAAAAAAATAAAGAGAGAGAGGAAGAGAGAGAGAGGGAAAAAAAAAAAGAGATATTGAAGACTATAGTTAAGACTGTAAGTCACATGTCACCTTTTCACCAGTCTCTGGAACATACCAAATGTCTCACTTGATAGGTATAGGGGCAATTGTAATTCAAAATAAAGAACAGCAAAAGAAATAAACTTGTTTGGATTTGAATCAACTGTTCAACAGTTCGGGGTATGTGAAAGATTGAAATATTTAACATGGTTAAGAAATTATTACTCCATTTCTGTTACATCTTTCAGGAAATCCAGTAAATTTCTAAGGCACCTGGAAAACCACTCAACTGAACGACATTTCAGTCATAACTTCCAGTTTTTCTTCTTTCTTTGTGCTTTACTGATTTAAAGGATGTACTTTTTCACTGCCTCAATCTCTGCTCTTTTTCAGAACATTACTGGTTTTAACAAGAAAGGTCCAGAGCTAAGTAACGAATTGTTATATGATGCTTCTAAGTGTTAAATATTAATAAAACATTTCAGTAACAAAAGAAAACATTTTCTGAAATAAAATGTTGATGTATAGCATCAAAAAATGTTGATTACTGAAGAGTAAGAAAAGAAGGAACTTTATAGTTCTAGTGAAAAATAACTCCACTTAAAGAAATACAAGTCTTTAAACATGATTCTCTACTGAACACATGGAAATAAATGGAGGGTTGTATCTTTAGAGATCTAGTCTTACAGTAATAAACAGTAGTCAATGGTAATAATAAATACAGTCATAAACTCAAATCTTACAGTAATAAATATAGATAAAATAACACAGTAACAAGAAAAATTACTAAATGTTGTCATCCCAAATTCAGCATTCTAGCCTTGGTTCAAACTGGAACAACTTTATTCAGATTCAGTAAGATTTCTGGAAAGTGAAGTTGTTAATGAGTCATCTCAGCTGAAGCATCAAGCAAAAATACAGACAGATGAAAAATGTTTGGGGGGGAGGGAATAATTTGTCAGTTAAAAAGCTATCTTCCCATATATCGTGTGGAGTCAGTTGCTCTTCCATCTTATTTGAAAGAAAATTGCCAGGTTCAGAGTTCAGTTTCATTTCAAATTATTTTCATTCAGAGAAGGATTTTGTCTTTCAAATGTAACACAAAAACAACAGTGCTATAATCTCTACTAAATGAAAGAGCTTTACTGAATTTTAGGAAGAAGAGAACAATTCTTGCACTCTCACACACCTCCATGAAAAACAAAAGTAAACAAGCAAAAAAAAAGACACATCCAGGCAAGCAGTTTTCTGAAGAAATGACACATAATGGTATATAACTAAAGATTCGTTATTCCTACCTGAAGCTCCCTGAAAAACAATACCATTTCATTGTTCTTGCTTAAGAAATTAAACTATCAACCTTTAGCAACAGAACCTATAAAAAGCTTCCAGAAGACATCTACAAATAAGACATAAATAGATATTTGTAAATGTGTACACACACACACGGTATTATAGGTCTCAGTTCATATTATCAAGGACATCAGTTAACCTAATCATAAATACTTCTTTGAGTATGCATACTTTTACTTTGACAACGACAACATCTTGTCACCTCCTTCAGAGCTGACGTGCATTTTCTTTTTTATCTGACATACAAGCAAGACAAATGGAGAAATGGAGGACAATAACAATTACTATGTGTAATAATCCTTACTGATGAAATTTTCACATTCATTCTACTTAAAAAAAAAAACAACCTTCTGGCTAGGGCTCTTACACAACAGATATATTCTTCAATTTGTCTATTTCTACATATTCTATATTTCCCATATTTGCCATCTGGGTCCAACATGGAAACCAATAGCACATCTAAGGTTTCTCTTCTCCCCAAGAAATATTTTAGAAAGCTTCATTCATCAGTTGTCTGCATCAATATCTTCATTTTCTGTATTATTACATATTGCTCTTAAGCTTCTCCTGCCAGTTTTAATTTCTTCCCAAAACTCGGACTTTTAACTTGCAGACATCTTTTGAAAGATGAAAGGTATGAAATCCTTAATGCTTTCAAGGATGCCTGAGAATACTGAACTTCACCATACTTATCTTTTCAATAAATTTTCCTTTCTAACATTTTAGCTGTGGAAAAATGTCTGTAAAAGCATCAAATACTTTAATATATTTTCAATACATTTCCAGGCTAAAATTGTTCTCTCTAATGCATTATTTTTGTAAGTAGAAGGTAGTTACCTTCCATAAGTTCACCAGAAGGCCAACCGTAATTCATGCAACTGTATATAAAATATATGTATAAAGTAGATTAAAAAATAGATAAAAATAATAATAATAATAAATAGAAGCGTCTTCATCTAGACACTTTGCCTCCATTCAAATTAAGTGTTTTTTCATTTTACTTCATCCTTTCTCTCACAATACTACAAAGCCCTACTATGGCCTAACCATAACCCTTATTACGCTTGTGAACATGAGACGTAAGTACATCATTAGTACAGCACAATTCTGAATGTTCAAGAAGTTTAAAATAAAATCTATTACCCTAGCACCTGACAGTAGTAAACTCAGTGGACACAGGTACAATATGGTATCTTCAGAACCTCCAGTTCACCCATATTTTAATTTTAAAAATGTGATAATCAGCCAATGACTGTATGGGAAAGAGGACATTCATAGCTGTCAATGCCCAAAGCGTATTTCCCACAAGGTTCAGATGACCTACATTTCCTGCTTCAGTTCTCTGTTGTATGTAATAAAACATGACTGAATGGATAAAAGCAAAAGCATCTCTACAGGATGAAAAAGAATACTTTTCCCAGCCAACAAATATAAATCCAAATTATCAGAATAATTTTCTAAGTATATTGTAGACTAGCAATATTTTAGATACCTATTTGTTAGCCACCTAACAAATCTATTTCTGTAACAGTAGAGCGTTTAAGGGTTACTTTAAATCCTATCCTACTTAGAGTATTGCTGAGCTTCCTTATAGTGAAACACTTTTGTAAGTGCCACTTGTGACTTTTTTCAGAGGATAAAAAAGCAAAAGCATCTTTATTCTTAACTAACAGCCACACATTCATTTTTTGCAGATTCACAGACTACAACCCTGAGCCATTCCTACTTTAATAACAGTTTTAACTGTGTAACTACTTTTAACTAACACCTTTAGGTCCAAACTATATGGAAAGCAATCACCAAGAAGCTCTAAACTTTGGAAATTGGCGTTGTGCAAAAAGAGCTTATGGTACCATAATTGTGTCAAGCATAGTTGAACAGAGGAAACATTTGCTTTATAGGGATTTTAGTGTTGTGTGAGTTCGACTTTCATGATGCCTGACTTAGGAGGTTCTGTAATAGATGATACCCTGTGGATGAACACAGTATTTGTAAGTCACTTAACTCTTCTGTCAAAGATTGTAAGTACATCCATTATTTTTTACAATGTCAACTCAACTAAAGAGATGTGCTGAGATTATGCATCTCCACAGTCTTTCAGAATATTCCCATTGCTCCCAGATCATGTGTTTTAACCATCCCATCAAAAATCACTGCCTTCCAGGTCCTTACTGTGCAGTTAGCTGAACTGGAATTTGGCAAGCTTCAGAATGAATTTCATCAATATATTCATTTTCACTTCAGTTAATTGGTTGCCTGTGTCACGTATGCATCTGCTAAAACACATGCAATGAAAATATGCTTCCAAGTCACTGCATGACACACACAAAAAATCGAAGTATTTCAAACTCATTTAAACCCTATACACACACTCAAACATATGTATACCTACTAATGACAACCATACAACACTGAATAATTATTTTTATTGGTAGTACTACAGGCCATTGGATAGCACCCAGTACATTAACAGCCTCATTCTAGTCAAAGGACATAAGCAGCCAATTAAAAAAAAAAAAAAAAAAAAAAGCTAGCTCTCATTTGCAATAAATTATCACAAGTAAATATGCAGTAAAAAGGAATGTTTGAGCTGAAGAGGACAAGGCAGGGGGAAGGGAAGGAATCACAAATGCATTTAGCCACCAAGATTCACTTGAACTTATTATGTACATAATTAAAAGAGAAAAAAAATCTGTGTTGAAGCTATTTACAGGAGGGACAGTATTGTCAGTAGTCCTTGCAAGCCATTTAGAACAGGAACCACAGAATAGTTACGCAATGAAAAAGGATTTAAAGGAACAACAGGTCTCTGACTTTACAGGTTACTCTGGAGGGCAACTGAAGGACCAGTTCAGAAACGTAACTTACAATGGACTGTTTACTGTGACTACAGGCATCTGTCATTGCCAATCCACTGCGAAGCAGCAACAGAAATGCAATCTTTTGGGTGCAACAATGCTAACTTGGGATATGAGAACCCCAAGTGATATCCTGAAATTGATAGTTTTCCTCACATCACTACAGCTGCTCATATCAAAGCTTCTAGAACAGCAGAGGGCAAACAAAAATAAAAAACTTACAAAATGGGATGGAAAAAAAATAGAGGCCCATATACACTACGAATGTGTTCGCACAGCAACACAGCTTTTTAGAGACATCTTAGTGCTGACTGAGCAGTATAGCTGCCTTACAATACAATAGTATGGGGTCCCCTTGCTGAAAAGTGGTGGAAAACACTGGCTCCATCACAGCCTCCCTAGGAGAGGAAGTGAACCAGATATCCTCCGCAGTGCTGTTGCCATGTACCTCCTCTGGCTCTGCCAGCCTCTCCAAGACCCTACACAGGTGCACTCTGCAACTGCCTTTCTGCACTACACAGCACTTTAACAGACTAGAAGTTACAGAAACTTTGGCCTGAAACTCTTCTCAAAACATTATGAACTTGAACACAGGCCTCTGAGGTAAATAAAAGGTATTCATTGGCTTCAATGAATATCAGATTGGCCTCTATTAATATTTATTCAATTTCACTTGCAGCACCAACTTCTTAATTAATTCTTAAAATCACCCTACTAAGCATATTAAAAGACAAACTGTTACAAACAGCAGTCCTGTGACACACAAAATCAAAGACAGAAGCACAGCAATGTGATGTTCAAACGGAACTAAAAATAATAAAACAAGACCCTCCCTCCACAACCTTCCAAAGTCAGCTCTACTACAGAGTCTGAGCCCTTTCAAGGCTCTGGGTTAACTGCATCTTGAGGCAGGCAGCTCAAGGCAGAGCTGTTCCTCTGATCTTTGTCCCAATTCCTTTCTTCTGAGCACACACAGGAGACCTGACAAGATGCCTGCTGTCTAGCACAACGTATGTCCAGCCTTCCATCCTTCTGCTTGTACCCTGGGTGTGATTCAGAGAGACCCCCTGCGCTTTCACTGTTGAGCAGTTCTTCTACTGAAGCATAGTATTTAAGAGCAAAAAACGGGAGTAGGAAGAAAGATCAAGTTGTAGCATTTCCCAACTAGGGGGAGAAAAATGGCAAATACTCTCACTGACACCCTGCAACTTAATCATCCTGTCAAATCTAGGCTTTTGGATTATACTGGACTACTTTTGTGCAGTTATTTATCTGAATTTTGCAGGAAGGTTCCTTTGGGTTTTTTTGGTTGGTTGGTGGTTGGTGTGGTTTTTCATTATTATTACCATTGTAGAGGTTTGGTGTAGTTAAAACCTGAAACCATAAAAAATGAAAAATTGATAGATGTGTAGGAAGTGTGCAAAATAGTCAGACTTAGGAAGAGAGGCTCAGATTCTCAATTAAATGACTTAAAGAAAAATTGAACCTTAGAGAAAAACTGAGGTAGTCTAACGCTTCACAAAATGATGAATGTTTATTTCAACAATCTAATATTATTTTGTAAATCTGACCTCTGATAGACCCCAGAGGTCAAGTAAGTGTAAGGAGGAGAACTCAAACTTCCTACGGTTGATGGTTATTATCAAGGACTTCTGCCAAACTATGTTCCTCAAATAGGACACCCCACATTCAAATCTAATTTCAAATCTAACTGAATAATAATAATGCTTATTTTATGGGCAACACACTGGACTAAGGCTTGATGGATTTTGGTTTCATCTATGGTTCTGTCACAGATTCCTTGTACGACCTTGAACAAATCACTTAATCTCTCAGTAAGATAGATATTACACTTGCCTACCTCATCTTCTGAGAACAGTATTAAAATATGAAGCAGTGAATAGGGATTATGAAAAATGGGGATTATGAGAACCTACCAAGAGTTTCCAACAATTGTTAGTTGGCAGAAACCATCAAATTTAGCACATCACAAAGGTGCAATTCCCTCAAAAGATCTGTCTAGGAATTCCTAACAAATGTGCTTTTAAAAACTAGTATTTCCTTGAAAAAAATGAGCCCAGAAACAAGACAAAGTATTTTGGATACAGATTCACAAGACTACTTGAGTATCCCATATGGGACTAGACAAAAATTAATATCCAAAAATCACAGTCATCCAACACTCTCCTTGTTTCTACAGGCATCTAATATGTAACATAAAATCTTTATATATTATATTCAATTGTTTCTTCTCACTAAAGAATTTATATAATCTTTCCACATAGAGCATAATCTAACCACTGCAATACAGACTAAGGCATTTAAAGCTCTAGTGAACAGCGAGATTGGATACCATCTTACTAATGTTTTCTAGTGGGTGGCTTAGATAACTCTCATGTTAGTACTTTAAATATTGTTCTGCAGACACATAATACCCTGTACCCACATATTGTATTGAGAGCTAACATCTTATTCTGATCAGAAGATTTCAGGGATGCCAGATCCTGTGCGATTAGACACCATGCTGGCCAATTCACTGAGTACCCTGCCTGGCTAGGGGAAGCAGTGAATGTATTTCTTCACATGCATGCCAACCAGTGGTGACAAAACAAGGTGACTCACTTAAATTTATCCTTATAACAGTGCTCTGATAGTCAGCCAGCTAACATTGACATTTCAATTATTGATAATTGAGTGACTGTTCATTGGAGTGAACAGTTTAAGTTACTCTGGTTCTGCAGTACAAGCTGACAGAAATGCATCACCTAGGATAAAATATTACAAAATGGATATTTCAGCCAGATGTTAGCTTCTTTCCTGTTTCCCTCCCCTCAGTTCCATAAGAGAGCAGCAGCTTAAAATTACAGCCAGTAAAATGCACAGCTAGATGATAATGCAGTAAGAGCCTGAAGACAAACTTCCAATTCTTACTAAGATGACAGACAGAGACAAGCATAACAAAGCACCAGAAAAGCACAGCAGAGAAACTTCGTGAACTGAAGCCTTTTGTTGTGTAACTGTCTTCCGACATCCACAAACTGGAAACTTCATGACTGTGAGAAGACTACCAATAAAATATCCTTCTGGTAACTGCCAGCAATTTTGATTCAAACTATGCCAGGCTTGTTGGAATGCTTGGTGGCAAGTTGCTCAACAGAAGTACAAAGGTGCTCTCTGGAAATGCTCAGAGTTGAATATGTTGTCCATGAGCACAGAAAATACTTTTATTCAGATATGCATGTAAAAATCATAAGATTAAGGATGGCATCCCTCACAATGTTAAGAAACAAACAAACAAACAACAACAACAAAAAATTGGTCATAAACTGGCTTAAAAAACCATGCAAAATGGAAACCCAGAATTACTCTGTGACCAGCCACTATAAAATGAGACTGACTGCTGCCCAGATTAGGGTATTCTGAAGTTCAGAATTTAATCAATGCACTCAAATTTTAACTTTTCCAGTAAGAAATGTGGGCATCCAACCTCAAGTTATGTGGGTATAGCATTGCTATAGTGTATCTTAAACTGCTGAATGCTGTCATAGCCAGGCTATTTTGTCCTATTTAGGGGAATTAAAAAGTGATTTATTGTTCACTCTGAGGAAAACATTTCCTTCCCTATAAAACATTTTTCCCTATATAACACTTTTCCCTATTTTTACCTATATAACATTTTTCCATTATTGTGAAATAAAGATTTTATTTCTGTATGTTGTTTCAGAGAGTTAACCATGAAGACAGTACAGTGTTTAACTTAAAGTGAAGGCTTAGATATGTCACCTAAAGCTTACAGGAGCCTGTGAGGTTGAAGGAAAGACATTTATGCTTCTGGATTACTTATAAACACAACCTTTTTCTTCCCATGGTCTAAATGCTTCTGTAAGTCATCTTTGACTCTGGACAAAATCTTGATTCAAGTTTCATTATCACATAAATAGGAGACTTTGTATCCAGTTGTGTAAAATTATATCCACATAATTTCTGCTATACATTGATCTTCATATTTGGTTTTGTTACTCTCCCAACCTCATCTCCAAACACAAGTGGCAGGAGGAAGCCTGAAAAGTTAGGGCATCAACAGTGACTTTGTAGGCACATGTAGTCTTAACGAAGACTGTGTGGAGAAATACGGAAATAGGTATTGCCACGTCACTCATCATCTCCCCGAGAGGAATCTCTGAATAAGATTTTACTTTAAGGTTAAGGTTAGCACAGCTATGGCAGCAATAATGCAATTTTTTACCTCTTAAACAGCAAAACTATACTAGCAAAACTTTAACAGTTTCCAAAGAAGGAAAGCAAAAAAGTGGGGGTTCATATACCCTTGGGGACACAATTCCAGAATGGAGCCTGCCTAGAGGACTCCAGTAAAGGGAATGAAAGAGAACTAATTAATCTTCTCAACAGAGTCCACTCCGCATCACTAAGGAGTTTGTCTGTTACCCCCCAGCACCCTGTGGAGTCTGTCCCAGCTCCTTTCCTCACAACCACCAGTCTTCAAAGACAGAAGAAAGGAAAGGAAGAGAAATGCATAACAGGAGAGGAAGAGGATCAAGATTTAGTTGTTACCTGCATATATTGCCATTGCACAGGAACAGGAAAACACTGAAATACTGCCTGTTAGTGAACAATGTGAAAACTAGAAGCTCTGAAGTCTGACCACGTTCGTTCCCTCTAGGGAATATCAATTCAAATGGCTATGCTACACACATATTTATATTTTTGTTAAACATTAAAATCTGGGAGCATCACATCAAAGATTTTCACTAACACTTCCCAAATGTTATAAGGGATTAAGGACAGGAAATTAGTATATGTTTTCTTTGAAGAACACAGGTCTTCACCAGTAAATAGATAGATAATGGGTCCAGTTTTAAATCTTAAATTGATCTTTGGAAGTTAATTGAAATGCCCAAATACTCTCCACCTTCCCTCTACTACCCAATTTCTCTTTTTTCTTGGGTTGTAATAACATCCAGCATGCCTGGAAACTGCTCTCATGCCTCTACCAACACTAAAACCCTCTTTTGCTGCTCCCCCTTTCACTGACTTTTATTTACTTTAAAAAGTTATTCATTTTAAATGTAAAGGCAAGGAAAATATGAAATTATGCCTGTGCAGGAAATTGTTACAACTGCAGTCTTGCAAGCAGTTTAACATGGGTTCTTTTACTTGAGAAAAATGGGAAGTCAGCTTTCCACAGTTTCCTGATAAGCACAGAAATATTAAACTGCCACAGCTGAACAGATGGAATAAAGTGAAACTGATCCCAAAGGCAAAACAGTACCATGATAAGTCTCAGAAGCACAGGAAAATACTGTAATGTTTTTTGCATCCCTTTCCACCTTCTTGTCTGAAACAACCACAAAGCAATAAAATATTTCCTCAATAAAGCTCTTCAATGAAGCAATAGAAGCATCTCTGCCATAGATTGGAAACTTGTAACGTACCTCTCAGCATATTCCCTCACCCAGTCCACCTTTGTGTTTCTTAAATTTAAACTAGATTTAACATAACTGAAACAGAATTTATTTCCCCCCCCCAAACTTTTACTTTGGTTTTAATTGCAACAAGCAATGCTTAGGCTAGCAGTGTTGTAGCGAAGATGTTTATCAAGCCACACAGCACTGTTTGGGGTTGCCAACTAATCTGACAAACTTCCCTGGCTGTCACTCCAACCATGACCACCTTTCTCACTTCATTCCCACCTCTGCAGATTGCATGCAGCTATCAAGTCACCCTAGCATTCAAAAAAGTTTTTTTGTCTGCTTTCCTTGCCTCTTCTCATCTGTACATCACATCTGCACAGTAACTGAGTACTGCTGCTTCTTCCTTTTGACTTCCAAGAAAAGATCCTTTTTAGCAGTCCTCTCAACGAAAGCAAATGTTACCGTCATCACCACATGCTCCTCTGATTGGAAGTTACTCATTGCCAACCCATACACAACACACTTGCTAATTTACTTTTCTAAACCGATATTGTTCTTCTCTTTGCTACCAGTCAGGAGATCAAATTTAAACTTTTCTCCTATTCAAATGATTTAAGTCCGATTCCTCCCACCCCTCAACACTTTCCATCTTGTTCATCTTCAGGATGAAACACAGATTTGCATCCCTGTTCATCCTCACTTCAGAGCTATATAGGAATGCCTCTTAGACACACTTTCTGCTACGCTCTTTAGCAGACTCACATAGTCAGCTTCTATTATTCCCCTTTCATAAACTGTAAGAAGATTATTCCTGGGGGATGAACCACTACTGTCCCCAGGGGAGGGGGAAAACAGGGGTGTCAGATTAGTTGGCAACCTCGAACAATGCTGTGTGGCTTGAAAAACATCTTCGCTACAACACTGCTAGCCTAAGCATTGCTCGTTGCAATTAAAACCAAAGTAAAAGTTTGGGGGAGGGAAATAAAATAATAAATAAATAAATAAATAATAGTATGGTGAACCAAACTATCAAGGTTCATTCATAATGCACTGTTCAGAGTTATTGATGTTTTCAACAAATTAATTGAATGGTAGAGCTGGAAAAAAAAAAAAAAAACACAACCCGACACCCAAAGAGCTAGAAAGACAACACAATCAAGAGAGAGCCTATTTATCAAGAGAAGCACGTTATTACAAGGACAGCATCCTAAACAGATGTCAAAACTCCCAACTTCTTAACATATATCACGTAGGCTAAAGGTTTCTCATGATTTGTTCATACCTTCTTTTTCCATTCACACCCATTTATGAATAGACAAGTAGCTTCATAACAGACTGAAGATCTATTTTGCTTAATATCTGAGAGCAATTCTTAAATATATGAAAGACTTTTCCATAGTATAGGAAACCTCTTGCAAATTTTAACACCTCTTGCAAATATTCAAAACAGACGAGTCCTTTTAGATAACTAAGTGAAACATTGCTTATCTTAACGAGACCATTACCAGCCACATACTTATCTAACTGTAAAATGCACGTGGGAATTCTGCCAGCAGCTGAAGAGCTATCAGCTATCCAAATGTACTACCATTTTAGCAAAGCTGAATATTTGCAAGTAAGAGAAACTGTCCAGACACAAGCACGTTATAGTAATTCTTTGCTGTGTTTGAAGAGTTTGAAGATCTGTATTCACATGGTAGGGAACATAAGTAATATTTGTGCAGAGGATTAGTCAGCACAGATAGATTGTTCAAAGGCTGTTAAGAAAAAAAATGGAAATATATGAGTAATACTAAAGTTTGTCTAGATTTAATTGCATCAATTTAAAGAAAGAGAGGGGGAAAGAAAAAAAAAAAAAAAAAGATTGTGAAATCTGCCAAAGTTGCTATCAGTCAGCAAAACAAAGAAAGACACATTTAAAAAACACAAATGTGCCTGGCCCTACACCCACTACATTGCAGCAATCCTAAGTTTTCTGAGAAAAAGCCAGTCTTTCTTTAAAGCAAAGTGCCCACACATAGCTACATGATGTAACATTCTCCATCCAAATCAGTACTGTTCCGGCACAAACATGTTTGTGTTTACACAGCCATTCTGAGGAGATAGTTTGGAAATATCAGAAACAGTCTAAACAAATAAATAGGACATAGATATGCAAGAAATACAACTAATCAAATAAGACAAATAGGGACCAGATAGAGAGGGTTTTTTTTTCTGTAGCATTGGACAGATATGCATAAGCAATCCAGAGGATGAAATTCCTGTGCTCACATTTTCATTACGTAGTATATGAGGTAACGAGGTAAAGTATATGAGACCAGGTAATATGAGGCCTCCTTATAGATAATTTGCACATGAAGAAATCACT
Source organism: Anseranas semipalmata (assembly GCA_013399115.1). Taxonomy (NCBI): domain Eukaryota; kingdom Metazoa; phylum Chordata; class Aves; order Anseriformes; family Anseranatidae; genus Anseranas; species Anseranas semipalmata. Next base: position 850,187 of record VXAA01006829.1, on the reverse strand, counting down.
TTCAGAAATATATTAGTTATTGAAGACTCTCTCATATCTTGAACATTTCATTTTCATTATACAGAGTCACCTAAGTAAAATATTCAATCTAAATCAATTTGTTAATATATGTTCACGTGTTTAGATGTACAGGAACAGGATGGACTCAAGGACAACAGAATAAAAATCTTTAAACAGCATTCCTTTGAAATTTAAAATTGAAATGCATCCATCTTAGCAGAAAGTCAAGCTAAAATAATCAGCATTTTTATTCTTTTTCAAAAGCAGTATCATCTATTTTCCATTATTATTAAATAGATACGAAGATTATTTTTTTTAGATACATCTGTCACTGAAGCTCCTCCTGCAGTTTACCATAAAGAGTTAAACCTGGTCAGAAGTAAATGTTGAACTGCCCACCCAATTACAGAAGAAAGAAGTTAGGGTCACATTAGTTTATCTGTTGCCCCCCAAACATACTTAGTTACAGTAATTCTTCTCTATACTAAAATTTAATTATCACATTATTTTAGACATATTTTTTCATTCTTTATATACTGCTTGATAATGACTATGCTACAATGAACATCTCTAAAGCATTAAAATACAAGATACTAATGAACTATTAGCTGTATTTGAGTGTCACAGAAGACAATCAAATACTACCCAAAGGGGCCCTAGGACATGTTCCGTACGGTTTTTGTTTTTTTATTTTTAAAAAAAGGCTTTACTCTTTCCATCTTCAGGAATTTTTCAGTAATGATTATGCACTGTACAGCTGTCATTTCTCATAGCACTCTCCTTACTTAAGGTCATATTTTACCCTTCCATCAGAAGTGGAAGATAAGTGTTTTTCACTACCCCCTATATTTAATATAATGGCGGAGTTTGTAAGCAGAAAAGAGGCAACAATTTCAATATGCAAACTGCAAAATATCCACCAGGAAAGGATATTTTCTGGGTTACTGCTGCTTTCCTCTTTTTTCTGCAATACAGTTTTTTTGACAAACCTTGATGATATTCACAGTATCTTTCTAGAAATATATCATTTCTAGGAACCAATGGTATTTTGCTGCAGTAAGAAAAGTTACACAGAATGAGGGTTGCCCAGTTCTCTTAATATTTCTAAATCTAGTAACTGCATTATCACTGCAGTTCCACTGTAGGAATACTACAACATCTAAAAGCCAGGAGTTAGGCATTGTGTTAAGCTCTTATCCTTGCCGTAGTTCTCCAATAGGACAAAACTGATATTTTTCCCTATATAAGTAGATGGTCTCTCAAAGCAACCAAACCATTGACTTTTCATGTATAGCATATAAAGCAGCTTCCTGAACACCCAGACTTGTGCACACTATGAACACGCAAAAGTCAACAGAAGGTTGGGAAAGTCGGCCAGAGAAGCTTAGCATCCAACAGGGACCAAAGTAGTCAGAAGCATTTGGACAACACTCTCAGACACATGGTTTGATTTTTGGGTGGTCCTGTGCAGAGCCAGGAGCTGGACTCGATGATCCTTGTGGGTCCCTTCCAACTCGGGATATTCTGTGATTCTATGACTCTAGTCAAAGACCTTCTTTATTAATGGTGACAGGTCTATATGACATAGAGACGGTGGTCAAGTTAGCAAGCATGCGACAAATGTACGACACAGGGAAACATTTCTGTACTGCAGACTTAAGATTCTATTAATAAAAATATCATGAGTAAGAAAATGTTGATATCGAGAAATCACTGAACACAGAAAGGCTCCATGTAAAGAGAAGCACATTAAAGCAGATAGAAACTTAGCACTGATTTGGTTTATTTTACTGACTGCAAAATCTGGTTGGGTTGAAAGTCTAACTCAGCACAACAACAACAAAAAACAAACTTGAAGCTTCAAGTTATACTGTCTGTAATAAATCGATAACGATATAACTATATTTTAGCTTTATTCTTTTCCTAAACAACCAACATGGTGGCAATGCACAGTACCTTTATCTTGTCCTCAGGTCTCCGAGGCAGTTGTGTTTGATTTACATTAAAGAAGTTAAGACTGAGCAGCACCAATAGCGAAGTCACTAAGTATGTTTGTACTGGGATTTTCCACACCACAAGTCCTACTCCTATTGGCACATCCTCTTTTTCATCAGCAAGGAGGGATTTCTGAGCAATATTAGTGACATCATCTGTTAAAATAAAGAAAAAGAGATTTAATCCAAATCAGATTTGATTAACAGCTTTGATGGTAGTAATGCAATGAAAAAATATTTACACAGGGTAACAAAATGCAGCAGAAAAAGCATGCAAAACTACAAGTGTGGCATCTTCTTTCTATTAACAACACATATGCTGAGTTTAATTCATGGTTGTCTTTCTAGATGATTCCCAATGAAAGTGGGATGAAAGCTGTTAAGCTACTTTACCATCAGAACAGGGCAGTGCAGACTGCTAACTGAGCACAGCTAACAATAAGGTTGTATTCCTTTTCAAAACAAATTACTTGTTTAGGGGTTACAGGCTTCGGTTGTTGTGCTGACCACCAATAAATTGTCACATGCACACTGGCCATTGTCATTGATCTTTATAAATACCAAAAATATACCAACATAAGGAAGATATCACTTGTCCTATCGAACAAAGGACTAGACTGAATTTCAGAAACCTACATTCTATTCTTCTTTCTATGTCTGTCCTGTACAGCGAAGGTAACGTTGCTAATTTCCTCTCTTAAAAAATACTGAAAAGAGATGCACAAAGCCCTGATATTGTTTCACTTCACATTTATTGAAAATATTTCAATATATTTTGATCATAAGGGGAAGCAATAGAAGCATGACAGCACCTTTACTTAAACTGTGGAGTACAGAATGAAGAGCAAAGTCTCCTGAGCGACAGGTCTCCTCGCAGTACACCTTTTGCGTTAAAGCGTAAGTCTGTGATCGACTAAAAGGGATTCAGACAAGGAAAACAAATTTCAATAATGTCTAACACAGGCCGCAGTAGGGTCTCCAAAGCAGAGGGCTGGCAGAAGTGACACAGAACCTATCAAAGGCCAGGGTCCTTCTGGCAGAGAGCTTCAAGCCAGACAGGATGCCATGCCTGAACAGCACTGGACATGACAGACATATCTATTACCTTGCTCTTGGTTCAAGCCTTCACAAAAAGCTGTACTTCACACAGAATACATCAGGCTTGTGTCCAATGGCACCAGTCCCCAGAACGTTAACTCCTAATTGATTTCCTTTGCTTGGAAGTATTCCATTCATTTCAAGTGGTCTGTTAAAAGTTTTGAGTCGATTCTGTTGTTAGTGGGGTAAAAAATAAATCCTCAGGGAATAACTTAGCAGTTTATTTGTTCAATAAGGACAGCCATCTAGGCAGGATTTAATGGAAAAAGAAAAAAAAAAAAAGAAAGAAAAAAAAAGTCTGCATGCTTATTCCTTAGGGCCAAATTCTCTGCTGTGAGAATACTTTTGAAGAGGATGAAAGTAGAACTACGACCACATGATGGCAGGAGATCAAAGTGCTGAAACAGCTTAGTCAGCATCTTTAAGTAGCACAGGAGGCTGGAAAATAGGAATTCTATTTGTTTCTGTAGTGCCAAGCCTCCTCAGGGGAGAGGGAGGCCAAGGACCTGGATTTTTATGGCATCAAATACAACTGACTTGACCCCATCTTTATCATCCTTTTGGAGTTGCGCTGTTTCTAAATATTCCAATTGTTATTCCACATAAAAGAACATGTTTTTTTCTTCTTGCCTTACAGAAGCTAATTTGAGCATGTTTGAATAAAAGGTAAAGAGGAGTTTTTGCAATGTTAACAGGAAACTGCAGAAGCATCTCAGAGAGCAAGAATTTACTTGTCAATGACACCAAAATACAGCAATCAGGCCAGCAAGAAAGCAACAGAGTTAGAAGACAGTTCTTACTAAATGGTCACAGTATAAATCTCTTCAAATTCAAAAGTTATCGTGGTAAGTTTCCTACAATTAAAAATGTATTCAAGTTTCAGCAGATCTATTCATTCCATAATACTAACTCCTTTAAAGGAGAAGTTATTACATTCTAGAAAACTTGTTGTATTTGAATTCTCCAGTAAATTTGGAAATAAAAAGTATCGTAATAATATTCTTGACCAGAAGGCCTTCCTATATAAAGGGACAGTGTTCACAGAAGTTTTGAGAAGGATGAACATAGGTCGAGGACGTGCAATTTCAAGCTGCTGAAATAACAGCAAATATAATAAAAATAGTGTAGCAATATACCAATGTACCCTTTTTAAAGTGGATGTATAGTAAGTGGTATAGTATATCAATGAGATTAAAAACGAAGAATAATTGGGAATAATCTTGCAGAAACTATTGCAGACTTGAAACATATTTAATTATGCCATTATGTCATTAGATGATATCAGTATCTTGTAACAAATTACCAGTAACCATTGGAAACTTACAACCCAATAATCCTTCAATTGTCTTCCCACAGCTTCTTAAAAGATAGGGTAATATAGAAATAATTTAAAAAAAATGGATTCTTAATTTCCCATTTCCAGTAACTGCTAGGCTAAATCTACTTCTAAATGTGGGGGGAAGGATAAAGAGGAGAGAGGAATAGTTAGTTTGGAAACATACTTCTTAATCTACAAACAAACAGAACATAGACCATACTTGTTCAAATTCATTCAGAACTCAAAATATATCATATATGCCAAAAAATCCTCAAAGAACCATAGCTACTATAGAAATAATTTGACAGTTGAGCTGATGTTTGATAAATGAGTAATTTCTCTGAATGTAATAAAGTCACCAACATATTCATATCCTGTAGTTAGGGCAGTACATGCTAAATAAGGAAAACTGATTAAATTATGTGCTTTGTTATATAATGGTTCTCTAGACAAAAGTTCAGTGTTATAATAATGAAGGTTTTATTTCTGTTTACATGGCAATGATTTGTAAATCCGTCAACACTTCCCAAATAGTTACAAAAGGCCCGAAGATATCCAAGATATTTTTTTTTAATGACAAACTGAAATACAAGGAATCTTTGGTGAAAATTCTGTTTCTGACACATGATGTCATCATGTCCAGTAGCATCATCTCTTGAGATCAACATAAATTTAAAGGTAAGAGTATAAAGATTGATGCCCTTTGCTTTAGATTCCCTGAATAGACAAAGCACTCTTTATAGATTTTAGCCAGATCTGTTCATACAGGGCATCCTAGTCCATTCTAATTCTTAAAGAGAGTGCATTACTTGCAGAAGGTTAAAAACATAAGGTCAACAGATATTTTAGAGATTTCTTCTTGGAAAGTATAACACTTGAGGAAAGTTCCTCTGACAACTGGGGGGATGTTGCATATGGTCCACACATGCAGAGTCTGTGGACTACAAAAGGGAAAAAAAAACTCAGAACTTTTGCAGTACAAGAGAGGTAATAGCCCTCCCTCCTCTGTCCCCCAAACCTCAGACAGTTATAGGCAGGGGCCAACTCTCATCTTCAGAGCAGAAAAACAAGATAAACAACAAACACATCCTTACCCTATGGTAAGAGCAGAGTATTTTGCCTGAATATTTCAGAAGCCGTCCTTATATCCTTGTACAGCTGATCCACATTTTGAAGATTTTTTGGAAACAAGACTTTTTGGTTTTAAAATGACTTTGTGTAAATAAAGCATGGTAGACAGTGACAAGTATGACCCAAATAAAAGGCAATTCCTTTGCAATGTGGGAATACAGTACTGAGCACATCTGTGAGTTTTTTGCACTATTGCTAGAAATTTTGCTTGGCAAACACTTTGTAATAGGAATTTAATTAGAAGAACTCATAAAAAAACAAATGGTAATCAAAAGTCAGGTGAGGGTTGGTTCCTTCTTATCACCGAATGTTCAAAAAAAAAAAAATCACACTTCTTTCCAAAAACCCATGACATTTTACTACAGTACCTTATTTTCCAAACCAAATCTTTAAATCCATACTATTAATTTGATTTATAATCTTCTAGTAGGACATATACTTGTCTGGCACACAAGTTACATGCAAGAAGACTGCATCTTCCCAGTCTTGTTTCCAATCTTTGATTTCTAAGAACGTAATATTTACTTTGGTACCACATTCTCTGTGATTCCCAGGGGAGTAAAGAATTTACATACACATAAATCAGTAGCACAGACGCGGCCCTTCACGAATAGGACCCGATATGTCAACAGCCAGAACACGCCAGCAACAAACACTTGTACACAATATATATCAATTGGTCTCTACTTCACCCATTCAATCTCCACCTAAGACACCACATTACAATCAGAAAACGTGAAGCCCTCCATTGCAGCTGCACTAAAAGCAGACAGAAAAAAACAGTATTTAATGTAATCACTAGCATGACATTTTTAGAGCATTCTACATATCCCCATCAACATACACATAGCCACATGTGCAACCACCATCACCATCCTTTAGGGAACAAACTTAGATCTTAAGAGGTGTGGACAGAATGACTTTGAGGACTTTTTCCTAATTTTACTTCTTATTTTTATGTCACATTTGAAGTTGATATAACAGAAATCAAAGACATTATAAGCAGCAAGTTCTTGCCTACAAATACTTCTTCAATGAGTCTATCAGGGACACTGACAGAAACTTTCCTGATCTGTTTTAATCTGTCGTTTTTATTGCAAAATATGTCTTTGGTGGACAGAATTTTTATTCGGATAGTAGAAATGACCTGCTGTAGGTGGCCCTGNGTTGTACCAGATGACCCCTAGAGGTCCCTTCTGACCTCAACCATTGTGTGGTTCTGTGACCTGATCTGTCACAAAGCAATGAGAGAGATAGAAGCAGTCACTCACTTTCCTGCCTCCTCTGTACTAGAGCTTTTTGTTTTGGCAGCCCCATACCAAGTCACTCCCAGCGTCCATTTAAACTCCTGACAGCAATGGTGGACTACCAAAAATAGGTCAATAATTGGTTTGTTTCTGTGTTGCTTTATATTGCTATACTGCAGATTAGTGTGACAATTCCCAGAGGGCCTAACAATGGCTTGTAAGCAGCACATGTAATTCTGTTTTCATAGGAATTGATATCATTCCTACCACCTTGTTGTTTCAATTGGATTTTCAATGCAAAGAAAAATCTTCTTTTTTTTTTTCTTTTCCCCCTGAAGTAGGAAGTAATAGGCATTCTTCAGCAGGTGTTCCAGAACAACATGAGTGTGACTTGCTTGTACAGTTGATTTAACAGCACAAAACACAATCGGAAAAGAAGTTAATTACAGTATTTACTAGATCTCACATGAAAAATATCATGGTTGCAACTGCAGGACACAGTGGGTTTTGTGTGCAAAAGTAGGCAAATCTACATTCCCTATGTTACATAGTGCATATATGTAATAAATATATTTTTGCAAACCTTCTTGGTAATTAAGAAGACGGTGATGCCAAAGCAATTGTGTGGAAGAAAGTTATCCATATGAAATTTTTTCCTTGAATACTAACAATAATTAATAATTGTCATTCTCAAGTAATGTTTTATTTTTTATTCATTAAATACCAAGCATATTAATGTCTTCGTAAAAAAATAAATAAATGAGAGATTCAATGAGCTTTTACTGAGCATGGCCAATGGCCAGAGACTACACCGTCTTGTTCACACGAAGTACAAGTCTTTTTATACATAAAGAAAAATAATATTACATTCAATGTAAAAGTTTTTCCCAATTCAGATTTCCTTGCTGGAGTCTGTGAGAGGTGACACCTCTCAGCCTGTTTACACACATTTGTGGGCTCTTTTTGTTCACAAATCTGCCAAAGGAGCCAGCCTACTTCCTGGAGGCTCTCCCCCCTGAAATCCTTTCCCCAGCACCAAATTAGCTTTCAGGTAGGTTCCAGTGTTAACAGGTCTGAGGCTTCTTAGACCTTACAAAGGTATCTATCCTTGTACAGGTATAACAGTAACGTTTATGTTACCATAGGATTTACATAAATGCAAGAGGGACAGGAATGTCAAAGTAACACACAATACTACATCTACAGTAAAGGATAAAATCAGTGGTTTTAGTACTTCAGGAGCAGTAATGAGTGAGTTGTGAATCTCGTTGTTATATCATCCTTATTGAGTCTTAAAGTTTACAAAACACCAGCTGCTTTACTTAAGAATTTTCAAGAACAAACTAATGTTCTTTACAGAAATTAATTTCTACAAAGTCTATTCTGCATGTTAAACAGATCCAATGTGCCCTCCTAGATTTTTTTGTATGTAAACAGAGAGGGTCTTATGGGTGAAGTGGCCACAGTGACCATGAAGTAGTTGAGTTGAAAATCTTTGGTGATAGGAGGAAATCTGCCAGCAAAACCTCAACCCTGGATATAGGGAGAGCAGACTTCGGGCTGCTCAGGGAACTAGCAAGTAAGGTCCACTGGGAAACTGCTTTTTAAGGTGTTGGGGTTCATCAGTGCTGGTCACTTTTTAAGAGCCATCTCTTAAGAGCACAGGAGCAGGCAATTCTGAAGTGTTGGAAGTCAAGCAAGTGGAACAGAAGGCCAGCTTGGCTGAGCAGGGTTCCTCAATAACTTAGGCAAAAAAGTAATGTGTATGGACACTGGAAGCAAGGTCAGGTGACATGGGAGGACTACAGAGATGCTGTTTGTCATTGTAGGGAGAAAATTGTGCATCCAAAGCTTGATTAGAGTTGAAGTTGGCCAGTACAGTGGGAGACAACAAAAAAGGCTTTTTTAAATATGTTAACAGCAAGAGGACCAGAGAGAACATTGGTCTGTTACTTAATGAGGTTGGTAACCTCACAAATAGGGACGTGGAAAAAGCAAAGACAGATGCAAAAAATGCATTAAACATCTCTAACACCGATGATGGGTCATGGGACCACCAGAGGCCTGAGTTGAAGGACTGTAACTGAGGGAATGACTGAACTTTTGCAGGATTTGCTGCTCCAGCTGGATGCATACAAGTCTATGGGGCCTGATGGGATTCATCCCAGGGTACACAGAGAGCTGGCTGATGTTATCATGAGACCTCTCCCAGTCATTTTTCAGTCCTGGGAATCTAGAGAGGTCCCAACTGACTGGAAGCTGGCAGATATCATCCCAGTTTTCAAGAAGACTAAGAAAGAAGACCCTAGTAATTACAGGCCTGTCAGTCTCACTTCAGTGCCTGATAAAATTGTGGAGACAATTATTCTGGGAGTTATTGAAAAACACCTGAAAGACAACACAGTCATTGGTCATAGCCAACATGAGTTCACAAGGTGAAAGTCCTATTTAACTTAATTTTATTTTATGACAAGATTACCCATCTACCTGACCAAGGGAAGCCAGTTGATGTAATCTACTTGGATTTCAGCAAAGCCTTCAATAATGTCTTTCAGAGTATCCTTCTGGAAAAAAATGTCCAGCATACAGCTAGACAAATACATAACATTATGGGTGAACAATTGGCTGATGGGTTGGGCTCAAAGGGTTACAGTAAATGGGGTTACATCAGGCTGGCGGCCAGTCACCAGTGGGGTTCCCCATGGATACATTTTGGGGCCAGTTCTCTTCAATGCTTAAGCGATCTGGACACGGGACTCAGATGCACACTAAATTGGCAGATGATGCAAAATTAGGAGAAGCTGTTGACTCCCTTGAGGGTACAGAGGGGCCTTGCAGAGAGATCTTGACAAATTAGAGGGCTGGGCAATCATCTGCATGATGTTGAACAAAAGCAAGTGCTGGATTCTGCACCTGGGACGGGGCAACCCTGGCTATACGTACAGACTGGGGGATGAGAAGCAGCCCCACAGAAGGGGATCCAGGGGGGTCTGGTCAACAGCAAGTTGAATATGAGACAACAGTGTGCCCTGGCAGCCAGATTGCCAATTAGACTGGCCCTCAAAGGGGCTTTATACATGTACTAACTTTCTTCCTCACCATTTCAGCTATTACAGACTTGCAGTTTTTAAGCCTGAACAAGTGTTCTTCATACATAAGTCACTGATAAGGCAACTATGTCTGAGGTCCTTCTGCGATGGAAAAGTAAAGGTTTTACTTCCAAAAACAACTATTTTTATACTGGTGCTCCTCAAGCCCTAGTATTTACTAAACTTAAGCCTAATGCAAGATTTATTAGCCTATTCAGGCCTTTAAGTTTCTTACACATATGGCTTGTTTATTTGCTGTTTTGCCTCAGCAGTTCATTCAGTACATAAATATATATGACATTCACTTAGCATTTATAAGGGTATCAGCACATACATGTTGGTGGCCCTTTACAAAAACAACTGGATTTCTAAGCCTGAACAACCTGGAAGCTGTTTCTCGTACTCATTTAACTTTTTAATTGAAGTCAAAATCAATTAAGCAAGAAACTTTCACATCAGTAAACTATTAGCATGAGTTTGGAAATAGACAAAAGAGACTATTGTTACAAATAATAGCGCTCCCATTAAATTCCATTGTGTTCTGATAAGAAATCTGCACTGTGCCACAACAGTTATGCTTCATGGTATGCATTTTTTTTTCAGGTGTTTTAACAAACTATTCAAAAAACTTTTCTTGCAGCTCTATGGCAGTCTTTTCCTTTAAAAGCCAGATCCTTGCAGGTACCAGCAGATTTAAAAATTGAAATCAATACATTTAAAATTCCAACTAAAATGAAAGCCAAAAGCTGTGCTATTTTTGCCAGGCTGGAAGTTGGTATCATGTGAAGAACTGGAAAAATATAAATTTGTGCTTCACAATGTTACAAATACCTTGTAGGATCAGCTCACATAGTAGGCCACTTAAACTTTTCCACTAATTTCAGACTATAATTCCTGACTTTAGCTGCTGCTCTTGTATTTCAATAATTTACTGCACAGCTAGATCAAAAAAAAAAAAAAGGGAAGAACAGAAGCTATTTGAAAAAGGTCAAAGATTCAGAAAGTTAGAATATATTCTGTCTGAATAGGCTAAAATTATCTGTCAAAAGGAGGCAGACAAGATGTCAAAGATTCACTACAGAGGCAGTCCACCATAGTGCTATAATCTCCTTCTAATTCCATAAATTGTGTATTCCTAAGTACAGACATGTATGCATGCAAAAAATGCATACCTATGCAACAAAGTTGGAAGAAATTTGTTTATATACCCACCATGAATTTCAGCACTAGCTTTCCTTATTATTATTTTTCCTGTTTAAGACATAGCCCTCTTACTAACTTTGAATCAGTGTTGCAGGATCAACTTGCATATACTCTAAAATAAAGGAAGCCAAAGATAAAGTCAGTCAACCCTCATTTCCAGTTTTCTCCTTTCTATCCCTTGACACATGTATTCACTATCTTCCTTCTCATTACTAACACACAGTGCCTAACATAATGCTGGTAAAGTATCTAACACCACAGATCATTCTCATCAAATCTGCAGTTTCAGCCATCCAAGAATACCTACGCAGGTGACGACTAGTACTTCTCCTTTGCATATACAGTATGACAAGAGAAGGTTTCCTCAAGGTCACACAGTGAATCAGCAATGAATTGCAAAAAGGACTTTGGGCATTTCAACCGTATTGCATGTGGTTGAACTGCAGTTCAGCCCTTAGCCCTGCCTCGGAAGAAAACCTGCACTTTCTACATCCAAATTCATCAATTAGCTGTGTATTTTGACATAAATTGAACGGCCTCTTTGATGTTCAGTTTGTAGTATATTCAATTCCAACAGCAAAGTTACAGATCTCTACATTTCTCAGAGTTGCACAGAAACGATTAAGTGCACAGATCCTGCATGCTTAATAAAGACTTCATAATGATCATAAAAATGACAGATGTACATACATGTGTAAGCTATGAGCTTCTCAGTGCTCTCTTCTGAGTTTCTACAAAGACTTAAAAATTTAATAATATCAGAACCTGGTTAGCATATTTTTTCACCTACTCATAAAACATATTTAACACGCTGTCTCTGAATAGAAAAAGTGATGTGCACTAGAAGCTGATACAAATTTCAGTCTCCCAGAAACCTCGGCAAGTCTAATTAAACACTGACAAGCGTAACAGTTTGAAACAGGCACTGTTTGATACAAAGACATTACTATCTGCCAATAAAGGACTTCACACTAGTTTTACATGAACAAAGAGCTGCTTCCAGTTAAAATGATAATAATGGGGGATGGAAGAAGAAATCAATCCAAGTGATCTTTAGATACTTGCCTTTATGGAACAATTACTCTGTGGTCTGGTCGCATCCTTCTTCAACCGTTTCACCAACAGCACAGTAAAGAAGAATGCTGTAGAGATGTGGCAATGTGTAAGCGTGCTAGGTATTAAATTCCAGTTCTCTGTTAATTCCTGTCCAGTTATTTTCCAAATTGAATTCTTCAGATGTCACTATTATGAGTATTTCATGCCTGACAGTAGCACACTTCACAACAGATCATATAAATTTTTAAAACTATTACTGAAAATGCACCTACCCATCAAAAGGTATCTAGAGATGCAAAAAGCTAGTCATATTTCTTAAAATTGACAGTCAGTGTATGCTGATACTTACAATATATCTATCACAGAGCTTTCAGTCTCTAAGACTGAACTCTACAAGCCCTGTTTCAGTTATGTACAGTAAGAGCAAGGGCTTTGATTTTTTTGGTTCTTCTCTAATTCAACTGCAGTGCCAAAGCCACACCTTACAGATATAAAAGAAGGCCTAAGACTATTGGATACTAAAACCATGAATTCAATACAGATTTTTTTTTTTCCTCATCACATTAATATCCTGTCTATGCCATGAGTACTAAACACCTTTCCTTCTAGAGATATTCTAGCTGATATATATCTAATTAAAATCAGACCAAGTGTTCCTAGCTCCGCCTTTGAAGACTGTTTCTTACATTTCAGACCTGAGCAAAAGACACCCAAGACCTTGTCTAATTCTTCCATTGACATCAGCTGGAGTTAACAAAAGGTGGGTGAGTGCCCCTACCAGCAAACATTGCCTTGCCAGGTTAATGAGTCATTGTCCTTTCTTGAGAAGTAAACATCTGCAAACAGAGACTGAAGAAAAAATGTTCGAGCAATGTTGATCATTAAGGAACAGAAAGGTAGAAATCCAATGAGTTATACTTTAACAGAGCTTTACCTTCACTTTTACATCATCACGTTCAGCTTCTAGCCTCTCTAGCAGGAGCTGGAATTACCAGCTGCAAAAGTCTGGGTATCCTAAAAATATGGCTGTCACAGCCATCTCAAGGTACATTAGAGAAAACAATCTTATTCCACTAAGTAAGTAAATCAAAAGTAGAAACACACCTCCCAAAGCCTGCTCTCTGAAATCCTTTTTTCTTTCTCTCTTCACACATTTTAATTTTATATATATATATATATATATACACACACACACATATAAATACATATACATACACACACATAAACACATATACATAGACACAGTAGCATACATACTATATACCCAAGCAGAATGCTGTCAAACACTTTTCAGAAGTGGCCACAGATTTGGAAGGAAAAGTCAGTTTCACTCTCATCCCCAGAAACAGTGACCCTGCCAAGGCACTATGTTGGTGTTCACAAAGGTCAGGAGGAATTTTAACAGGAATGTGCAATACCACAGTAAAACAGCCACACTGGTGGGAAGAAAAAGGTGACAATGGGAGGAGCCAGCCTGCAGGGCACAGTGCCTACAAAGTACCCTGTGTATGTTTTTTCCAGGATTTGTTACACTCCCTTTGACATTTCAGAGATCTGTTTATACATATGTGCAAAATACCTGCCTTTCAGGAACGTGAGCGTGGGGACCAAGCACAGACACAAACTTAGTTTTAACATTCCCACAAAGGAGTTCCTCACAGCTCTCATCACCATGACACATGCTGAGCTTAAAATTCTTCCAGGCATGTCAGCAGTAACATAACTCAGCTTATTTTACTTTGCCAGTTCATAAAGTTCAAACTCAGCAGCCCTAATTGCAACTCAGTGCTGTTCTCTCATTTCCACACCTGTGCAGAGTGAACCTTCCCCTCTGTTGCTGGCTCGCTCACCCTGTTTTTGTTTTTGTTTTTTTTAAACTGTCCTGCTGCCCTAACAGATTTGCAAAACAAAGTAAATTCAGTTCCAGAAGTCTAAACTTTCTTTAAATTTGTCTGCTCCATAACAAATTAATTTTGCAGTTAATATTCTTCTAACATTACATCAGGAAGTATCAACTCAAATTTGCAATACCATATACATTGTGCCAAATATTTTTATTCATGATTCAGTTAAGCAGGTTTATCTCAAATAAAATTATCTGCCATACTAAGTATGACTTTGGTCTGTTCTCCTGACATTGTTAAGAGTATTAATTTATTTTTCACTTTCTTTACAACACCACCTTTAATACAAATCATAAAATAATGACTTTTTTTTTTTTTTAATTCTGCATTGCATTACCATATATAACCTGAATGCTGCATAGAAATGTTTGAAAAAATTCTTTGGTTTCAGGTTTGTTTTTTGCTTTTTTGTTTTTTCCACATTTATTAAATTACTTGGTTTTATACCACATTTTGTTTACAGTACATTTATATAATCACCTCGAGCAAATAAAATTTCAGGTGAAATAGACTGCTGCTTGAGTTAGCAAAGACGTATTAGAAAAAGAGACGCTAACATATTCATGCTAGTGCATCAAAGCATCCATATTTATTAGGTACAATGGAATAATAAAGTCAAGGAAAGTGCAGCCATCAGCAGAAGTGCACGTGTTGCTGATAAAATATATTCCAGAAGCCATGTAAAAGGAATATAGCCCTCAGATATAGTTCAGCTGGATTGTAATCTTTTACACAGCAAACATTTATAGAGAGAGAGAGAGAAAATTTATGTAAATATATATAAAATATACATATACCTCCAAAATAAAGAATTCTTTTGACCAACATCCATTTTTATACATTTTATCTCTAAACCAGTAAAAACATAGCACTTTTAATATCACTTCCTTCAGAAGTGTTTAAAATGGATATACAAATACTTTGAACTTGTATTTCTGACATAGACTTCCTTTGGTTAGAAGGTGGGTGTATAGAGGACTAACGCTGTGGACATTACCATTTCTGTGGTACTAAAGTCAGTACAGTACTAACTACCGCCCTCTATGCCTATCATCTGATACGTCAGGGTGTTGGGTTCTTTCTGGTTCAGCACAGCCTTTTAAGTAATCTGTTCACAAGGTTGCATGTATCAATTATAATTTAAAATCTAGCAGGTTTACAATTGTTCATTTGTACATCCATCACCTTGAGCAAACCTGCACTAAATTTCTTCTGTCATCATACAGCCAACTCATCTACAAGCGTTGTAAAATCCTTGTGGGGTTCTTTACAATAATCTCTAACTACAACAATTTAGCTGCTGAAAGCGTTAACAGCTGTTGTAAAACAGATGAAATACAATCAAACTTTATACTGGAACACTGCTAGGTATAAAATGTTATTGTATTTCAAATTTGATGGGTTCAGAGTTAGTTAATGGCAAACCACCGAACACTTAACACACAAAAGAGAAATTGTTTTAAAATTTTTCAAAAATAACAGTTAAGGATTACAGGATACAAAATATCTATATATACACAGATACAATATACTTATATATGTGACTTAGCCACCTAGTCAATATCAATTTTCAAATACCAAGCCAAGCAGTAGGAAAAAAAGGAATTTATTAAATTTGAGGTAAAAATAAAAGTTACCTATAATTGATATTTCTTGGTACTTTACCAAGAAGGTAACAGCAAGGAAGTCATCACTTTATCCCACAAGATCCTTTGGCTGCTGTATGGCAATAGGATAAATGATCCCTTCCCTTTTGGTTTTGCTGTTTCTAAAATATGACTTAGTACTGCTGCAAGCAAGTGATCAGCATGTTTGCAGAGGGAGGAGGAGATGATTTATGCACACGGAACTATATTTTCCTATGTATACACCACTTATTTACTCTAAACTCCATAAAACTCAGTAATTGTATTTGGAAATTTTAATGCAGTCTGCCCTAATTCTAAAGGCTGAAGGCATGGAGTAAAAAGTAAGCCCCTTAAGCTGCTCTTTGGAAGCGTGTTGTAACATGAGGAATATCTCCAATCATTCTTATTAAGGAGCACAGCTATTCAAAAATTTTTAAGTATTATTACAACATCCCAATAAGAAATTGTTGAAATCAAGAAAATTATGCCTGAAAAAGCAGCACCAGAGATTTCTAAGACAGAGACTCGATGAATCAGTAATATGAATGCATTGATCAATTGGAAATCAGGAAAAGACTTGATACATAATGCTCCATTCTAATACAGAACTAAAAATATATTTATGTAAAATACTTTATTTACCTTAAATATATATACATCCAAAATGAGGCCAGGGTTAAAACAGCAACATAAATAATTTAATTTTGACAAAAAAAAAAAAAAAAAAAGATACATGAACTTTATTCCAACTCGCATCTTGTGCAAACTACAAAGGTGAAATAAAAAGCTAAAAAGCACTTGTCCCCTGACCTGTCTCTTCCTAATTACCAGTGCTAGTGTTATTGGATTTTAGCCTAATTAAGAAATTTCATTAAAGTCCAATCTACACTACTTATGATAACTGTATTAGAGCATAAGATCTTGCTGGCTTTGCTGGATCATTAGCGCCTCTCAGTGAATGTCAACTGCAGGACACCTGTCTTGGACAGACATGCTTCTGAGCCTCAGCTTTGGAGCCAAGGGAAGCCATCCAGCTAAGTGAGCACTCCTTCAGCTACCCCAGAAATCACAACCCATTACTCAGAACATCACACAGCTCAGTTGATTTAGGTAACTATAAACCTACAAAAAGGCTTTATAAAGGCACAAAACCATGTTTTTTGTTGTTTGTAACACCAGCTTTCACATTTCTTAGCTGATTGCCAGTAGGACATAAAGACATCAGATTGGAATTCCCTTTAAAGAAAGTTAAAATAATGCAACTATATATAATGATCTATTTCATTCCAAAACATGGTGTATTACATGTACTAAAACACTTACAATTTTTTTTCAATTTAGAAGAAGAATGAGCTTGATATGTCAAACCTAGAGTTATGCCTAGAAAAGTTTACCACATGAGCTCCAAGAAGGAATTCTTATGTCACCATCCACAAGTAACAAAAAGATGCATATAATTAAGAAGAAAATTTTGATGTGTACAAGAACATGAACAAAATGATAATTTATCATTTGCAACATCTTAACCATACTATCTAGAAGGTCCCAAGTAGCACATACCCAGAAATTTCTTTAGAAACTTAACAACATACTGTGCATCTGTCTCAAAAAGCAGACAGATTAATGTCCAGAATATACCACCTCTCCAGGATCTCTGAGATAGTAACAGATAAAATTGAAATTAGGTTGTAATAAGAAAGTTGGATAAAGCGTAATGTCTCCAAAATGACTAACATTAATGTTCTGCTCAATTACAAGTCAACCATTTCCTACTGCTGCAAACAGTCAAAATATATCTGGTACAAGCATCACATGTGAGGTGGTTCCCTTCATTCTTTTCAGTCTGGAGTACTGCATCCAATTTTGTGCAGAAATAGGCCATTAAAGGACTCTAGATGGAAGCAACAAGAAATAACCTAAAAAGCATGGCTGAAAAGAAGATAGAGAAGTGTGAAGCATCTTCATATCTATGAAAGTTTTTTGCCAAGAGGAATAAACTCGTCACTGGATTAAGTGGGAAGCACGTGAGAAAGGAGTAGGACTTAAGTTAGTGTGAGGGAGAGGGGGGACCCAAGTAATGCCCAATTCCATTTTCTGTGATTTCTGTTTAGCTCTTTTCTGCTACATTTCTTGTTACAGATTTGGGGGGGCGGGTAGATAACATCTCTGCATTGTATCTCAGTTCTGTAAGAGTATTTCTCAAATATCTCTTCACTAATTAAAGGGTCATTTAAATGCCAGGCTAAAATAATTCGATTGTTTATAGGAATCTCAAGGCATTCTGAAAGGGCAATGATCAAATGGTCACTGCACTTGCCTTAATCAATCACCATACTCACAGTATTTTTTTGTGTGTGTTTTAAACAGCACTGCATAGTAGGGCTTCTCTTCTGAAGGACAGAAATCAGCCTGGATACCAAATTCCAATCTCAACCTCACATAGTCACCTTAAAGGTTTTAGCAGTCTAGTTTATAACTGAATGGCTTTAATCACTTCTTTTCATTAAAGCAAAACCTCGTGCTCATGCACTCACACAAGAAATAAAATCTTGGTTCTGTAAAATAAGAAATCCAGAAAATATCCATTGAATCCTTTTCTTTGAGAGATTCTAAACACTAACACACATTTTATTTTTTTCTGTTTTTAATAATTTACTGATTATAATCTCCTATTTATCAAGAATTACAAATGAAATGAAGAAAGTCATTATGTATCTACAGAACACTAAATCTGAAGTCAGAATTTAAACTCACCCCCAGAAGTTATGCCTGAAGGGGGGGGAAGCTGCTTTTCTATCCTTGCATATGCTTTGTAAAGTTTATTAACATATAAGTGACAGAATTCCAGAACAACCAGAAACTGCTTATGTACAGTTTGAGCTGCAAATCAAGATGCAAGCAGCATGGACAGAGCAATAGCACCAAGGATCTGTTAACTCAATACATTCTGAAAACAGCTGTCCGTGACATACAGAACACAAATTACATGCAAATGCATGTGCTCAGATCCTGGCACATTTTGAATTTTTGAGGACTGAGAGTCACTAGAGAAACACGCCATTGGTTTTTGCTGGGTTGTTGTTTTTGGGGGGAGGTGGTAGTGGGGGAAGGTTGCACATTTTTTGAAGGTGCCCCCCCCACACACACACTCCCAGCAGCATGCCTTGCTCTGACACAAGACACCAAGTGTTAGGACTATTGTGTGCATTTTTCTTTTCTAGAGTGACTCTGGAAAGACCGAGCCTTCCTAATGTGACAGGTAATCAACTCAAAGTTTATATAGCTGCTGTCAAACAGGTTGGTTTTGAATAGCTGGAGTGGGAAGCTACTGAAAGAAACTAAAATGTTAACACTGACTCTGTAACAGCTGCACTTTTTTTTTTTCTTAAGCCATTGCCCTTCACTTTCTCTCAACAGGAATGTACACCAAGAATACAGTTTTTCCACTGAATTTAACAATACAGTGCACATTATGCCAGAATTGTTAGCCATCTTTTTATCTTTTTGTGTTTGTTTGGGTACTACTACTCATACCATGCCAAGACAGCTGAAGTAGACAGATCTACAAGAATACCCCTGGGATAAATGCTGGATTCTGATATTCCCCTATTGTCCTCATCTGAATGAAACAGGTTTTAGTCAACTGAATATTTCAATTTAAGGATCTGGATAGGTAGGAAGAGTCTTAAAATCTCTATTATGGGACCAGCTTAACATTTAAAATTGAAAAGCTGATTATTTTTTTTTTTAATTATTATTTTTTATTTCTAAACGTTCCCAGTGTTCTCATGCTTGAACGGCCATGGCAGTTAACACTGTGCAACACAGCTAGAGAGGACTCCTGGTTATCCAGGTGACAGGGCAGCAGGACAGCACAGGTTGGCAGGGACCTCAGGAGGCCTCCAGTTCAACCTCCTGCTCAGGGGGTGAGCTGTGAGGTTGGACCAGATTGGTCAGCCTTTTATTCAGGAAACCTCCAAGGATGGAACCTGCACACCCCTCCAAGAAGTCTGTTCAAATTCATTCTTTTACTAATTCAGGACCTCTCTGTGCAGCTTATTCCAGGCTGCCCATGGTGCACAGAAAACATTCAACAACTGAGGCTGTTCTAAGAAGAGCTTCTTCCACTGAGTATTACACACATAGGTGGTGTCAAAAAAGGTTTTCACAAACTTCTGAAATACACTGTAAACTTCTTAGCAAAACCAAGTGTTACTTTTTTTTTTTTCCCCAGCTTTATTGCTACAAAAAAAATACTCAGTTATGAGCAGGAATAGTCAAATATAAATGAAGCTGGAGAAGAAAAATTTGCTCCCTGCTCCAGTGTAGCTTCTGAAAGAAACAGGGAAAAGAAATGGACAAGTACTTCTAAACACTTGCAGATTAGTGCATGTAATACAGCTCATGAACATTTAACATCTGGGCAAAGTAAAACACAGACACAGTGCAATGGGAAAGAAATAAACACAAAACTGAAATGATTACTCCAAATTTATTCCATCTCAACGTACAGTTCAACACAAAAAGCATCTGCCTTGTCTAAAATCTGCAATGATGGTAAACCTATTTGCATGAGTACCAGCAGTGATTTTTGCCTATGTGCTCAAGGACAATATGGACAACCTCCTTTTTAAGCATCAGTTGACTACACATTAAATAGTTGATCGGTGTTCTACTGACTCCTCTGCAGTTATTCAAGTTTGTCAGAGGCATAACTTCTGAGAAGAAAAAACAAGAGAAACAAGCGGAACACACACACTCACTCTATGTGGTTTAATTTAACTGGCATTGCTGTGAAAATTACAAACATCTGTTGAAAACAAAACATAAATGCTGTAATTGTTCGACTAACTGCAAACTTCTAGTCGTCTTACAGCACGTTTGATCCAGCAAAACACAGAATATGAACTCCTACTCAATACAGAAGAATTTAGAACGCTCAAGAGTTCCTAAAACCTTCAGCACCTACAACTGACCTGATATGTTGATACACAGCATGTTTGACAAATCTGCCTTTATAAAATGCATTTTTTGAAAGTGGACGAAGGACTTGAAAAGCAATTGTTGACACTTTCACGTATCATCCATTTTATAATAGAAATACAAACAATAAAAATGTCATTTCAAATCTAATTCTGTATCTTATCTGCTTTGTACACAATAGACTGATGTGATAAGATTAATATCAGCTTAGCACCTTCTTGCTTCCTGTATATCAGTATTACTCAGTGTATTAGAAGAAAATCCCGAACTACAAACAGTTATTTGCACTTTTTATAACACACCTTGATTCTGATATATCAGTCAGGTCACCATGTTGATTTCTTCATAATCTTTTATTATGTATTGCTGTGTTTTACTGGAATATGTTATGACCACACTATTTCTGCAGGGATAAATTGATCTTTGTTAAGGAAGGAACATCAGCCCATACTGGCATGTTTTGGGATATTAAAATAGCCTAGAAATGGTGTAGTCAGACAAGTACTATGCTGGCAGCACTTCAGTCCACATTAGTCTTTAAACTGCAGAGCCCAAAAGTAAATTAAAAAAAAAAAAAAAATCTCTGCTTCTTTCTTCTGTGCGGAGAACGTTAGAAATTTGTATTACCACGACAGACACTGCAGCAGCCAAAACCGCTTCCCCAGACTGGAAAAGTTTAACAGAATAAGTGTGTAAAAAATAAAATACAATCAGGCATCCACAAAATATTCCTTATCGTCTGCAAGTTAGTAACACATTTGTAGCAACTGTGGTACGAACACCCAACAGCCTACCAGTTCCTTTATTTTATCTCTCTTGCCCCTGTATTTCAAACAGGAACAACAACAGCCTCTCAAACTGTTAACCTCAAGAAACCCAAAATCAGACCCCTGAATAATTTGCAATATTGAGTGAAATTCTAGCCATACCACTTGAAACATTATAGCTTCAAGAAATGTCTCAAAGTAGTAAGATCTATCATATGTATCCAAACTTTCAGTTTCAACAAATCATGGGCATACAAAGAATGGTGGTGTCAGAACAGTGAGAATGACAGCTAAATGACACAGCTGGGGAAACTTCATCCTAAACATTTAGATTTATAATTGTTTTGAAATACACTGTAGATTATAACAAACAGCTCACAGCATTGGGATTTTATAACTATAATCTCACCTAAGGAAGCTTTCTGACCTAAATCTGTAAAGTAAATTACAGTTTCCAACTCGGAATACAGAAATTAATTTGAAGAGAGAAAGGTTCATTAATGAAGACATCCTAGAAACCAGGGTCACACATTAAAGCCTAAGGGCCATGAACTTAAGGAAATTGTCTCGGATAGGAAGAAATGACCAAAATTAACAGAGTCACCACACAAGTAAGAAACCTAGAATTTTTCTGTATTAACAGATGAGTCAGCTTAATTCAAGTTAGGATAATATCTAAAAAAAATCCAGCAAAATCGGTGCAATATTTGAATAGCAGTCTGGTCAATCAAACTGACGGCCCATACATGAGCATTTAATGAACACGTGAAGAATTCTTGCTAAATATAAACCTGTAGGTGGGAGAACCAGACTTCCTTCTTCTGCATGTATTTTTCTAAATTACATGCAGATTCACCATCTGTATTGTTTAGACTACATGCAATAGTAGACAACAGCACAGGCCGTTGAAGAGCTTAAGCATAACCATACTGGCTCAGACCAAGATCATATAGTCAAGCATACTGTCTCTGACACTAACCAGGTACTAATCCAACAGCAGATGTCTTTGGATAAACACAAGAACAAAGCAAATGGGGAGGGGGGGGGCAAAAAGTATGGAACAGCTCCCGGGCAAAGAACAAACAAGTTAAGAACTCATCAGCTTAGAAGAGAGGCAATTTGAAGGAGGATATTCACATGATGAATAACATGAAGATGATAGTCAAGAATCAACTGGTCACTCTCTTCTAGCACAAAAATTTAGTAGGATTCAGGTTTAGGAAAAAAAAAGAAAAGAAAAGAAAAGAAAAATAAAAAGAAGCAACTCTTCAAGCAACAGGTAGAAAAGTAATGAAAAGCCTTACTGAAAGGATCTGTGGCTCTAAAAATTTAGATGGGTTGAGGTGGAGAATGGACAAATTTCTAGAAAAAAATCCACTGATGGTTACTAAAGACAAAGAAAATTATATCCAGCGTGGAAAACCACTGAGCAGCAAACATTTGGAGGGTGGAAGAGTAAGTGGAAAGTATCACATATTCTTGACCTGCTTTTACCCTTACCTTGGCCTCAGATTACTGATGCTTAGGATACTAGATCCTGTGTTAGCTAAGATGCAGTATGACGTGTCATAATTATTACAAGAACATACATAAATTGGTCAGCTCAAGATTACACCTAAGACTTAAAGTTTCTTGACTCTCACTCCAAAAAAAAATATGGTACCTGTTACAGCAAGTACTACAAGAGGAGACTTCCATTTGTTTAGCTGCTAACATTCCACATTCCAGTGTTTTACCTGGAAAAGAAACACTTTTCTTCATGTCTTGTTTTCCATAAAACTGGATCATTTTAATTAGATACGAGTTATTGAATGACACACAGAGACATCAGCAGCAGATTGTATTATCATTTTTCTTTTAGAACATCTCTTAGAAATATTGTTTTTACTGAATTAAGTTTTCATAATTTCCTCTTAAAAATGAGTAGTACTTGAAAAAGATTATGCAGTTATTTTCTCTGTATTTCTAAGCAAAGTGTTTATATAGATTTTTGTTGTTGGATAAGAATAGAGAACAAGCCTATTTCTAGTTTCAGAAGTGAATAATGGACATTAAAGCACAGTTTGGGACGAAGGGGAATGAAGTAATTGCATAAAGACTGGTTACCGTCTTCATCCCATATTATCGTGTCAAACTGTCATGTTGAAATGCATATAAAAAACACAAAGGAGAAAAGAAAAAGCAATCTGACGGTAATTTATACAGCAGATTCCCTAAAGCTGTAGGAAAAACAAGTTCTGTTTGATACAACTTGGTTTTTTTTCACTCATATCTTGAGGGCTTTTCCTCAACATCACTGGAACTACTTCTTAAGGAAGGTTTAGGAAAATTCATACCTAAGGCAAGGCATACCATGGCATGATTATTTTTCACTTCATGACATTTATCATGTACCATGCTCTGAAGAGCTGCTCAGCTTTCTGAAAATTCCGTAAGGAATGACACTGTTAAGAGTAATACATACTTGATATTCATATTATGTATGATATTCCCATTGATGTTGTGGATATTCATATTACAATAATAAGCACATTGTTGATAGCCTACAAATACTTTTACTTATTTGGGGGGAGGGGGGGGGCGGGGAACAACTACAAGATATGGAAATGATGTATGAATGACAGATATGTTTCAGAGTTTCTACTATTTCAGCAATGTTCCACAAAAGATATTCATAGTTCTATAAACTCGTACCATTACCTACTGGCTGAGTAAATTTTGTCTGTAAAATAATACCACACAACTGCTTTATAGCGGTATTAGCAGAATATCTATTTCAAATAATAGTGATCATACACAAAACTGTTAGCCTAATGAAATGAAATATGAGGGCTAGGGAAGTTGGTGTTTTAGATGTTAATCATATGTAGAAACCTTTAAGGAAAAAGAGAAAGTCCTCACAGAATCTTTTATAGATGTCCTTCAGGTAGTGCACTCTTATGCAAAACCTGATGAATTCAACTATTAAGACACACTCTAGTACAAAAAAAAAATAACTTTATGAAACAGAATTTGTCATTTTGTGACCAGGTGTGGTTCGTGTTACTCACAGTGATGGGTGACCCGCAGTCTCTCTCCTTTGAGCACACACAAGATGTTGTAAAAGACTCGCGTCAGAATGCATCTTGCATGATACTACGATGCTACCTCAGACTACCGCTCCACCCGCTTACGCTCAGAGGCTTTCTTCCCTGCTCAGCTGTTCTCTCACCTATGGACTCCAACTGCTAGAAGACATCTGCAGCATTAACATGCATTCTTACTTTTATTAAAAGAATGGTTAATTGACATTCTATGCCTCTTTCCTTCCAAACATACTAAACTGACACCATTCACATCAAAACTGTATTTAGAAACTAGTCTACAGGTTCCATGATGTGCACGTTTACGGCATATAAAAGCCAACTCTCCATTACCAAAAATGAAACACAGAAGTGTATGTTTAAGAAGGCCCTTTTCATTGTTGCTATCTGCAAGAGGACTTGTCTTTTCTTCACAGAGGGAAGTACCAGTATAGTGGCACAGATCAGCCCATATCAACCATGCTATAGGTTCACATCAAGAAGAGTTAAAAGGGAAAAGGTCTAACAAAGTTGAATCCACCCTTCACAATGCTGAAGTTCAATTCTTTTTACCTTACTCCTTAGCAAGACCAGGAGGAAGTCTAGCAGCACTTTCTATTGAAAACAGCTTCACATGTCTAACACCCCAACATGCAATGGAATGTGTATATATGTTTCGCAACAGGAAGGAAGAAACTTCAGCATTTAGGCACTTTGGCTAACAATAATTTGTTCTGGATTTTTTCCCTTAAAATGAAAGAAAAGAAATCCTGCAGAAAATGACTGCCTCATAGCTTCAATCCCTCTGTTTCTATAGAAATCCTGAGCCCTAACAGCTTGAAGTTTCCCTAGAAGAGAAATTAATAGAGAAAAGCTCTGAGGAAAAAAAAAAAAAGTGTGTTTATATATACACACACACACACACACACACATATATATACATTAATCTTCTCCTGGAAGATTCTACAAAGAAGAAAGAAGAAATTGCTCATCTTTTTATGAGGAATTGTCTAAGTGTGGAACTAAGGCAAAAGGATTTTAAAACCTGTCCAAGATTACACGTGCAGTCTGTGACAGAAACAAACCAGGATAATCCATTTAAATCTCATCATCAACAACTGTTACTAATCTTGTTATGAAAGCCTTACTTTTGCTTGAGGTAAGGCCTGAATTTCTGAGTTGCCTCAACTCTCCTCTCTTAATATCCCATTAGACTTTACAGTAACCACTACCTAAGCGTGCAAAGGCACATGGAATCTTTCCATGAGTGTTTTTCTCAAAAGTTATCAACGTATTGCATTTCCAACTACTTTTTCACATTATGAATAAACCTATCCAGTATCTATCCCTTCAGTCTTCAGGACCAAAGGAAAATCCTAAGGCATACATTCAAATGAAGTAGTATAACTCCCCCTCAAAAGCAAACAAGAGTATTGACAAATAACTTCCATAGAAAAACAATCCTAAATTCAGAGCCCTTCTTAGGCTTAGTCCATTCCATCCTCTCTAATTTATTTCAATTAATTATCAAGATTTTCTTTTCTTCATACAGTAGGATTATAGGCTACTGACTACAAAACAAATTACTTGGATTTTCAGCTCCTTACATGCTGGTATATCATTAGATCATATTTAAAAAAAAAAAAACAGTCTAGCTACATCTTCAATAGCATCATTGGTCCTAAAAAGTCCTAATCTATTGTTATTCACGCACAACTTCCATTAACTGGGAACAGAACAGAAATACAGCATCTTTGCTGTTGCCACTTAAGCTTCAGATACAATGATTTACAGGACTTCTATCTCCCACTACATCAAAGACTCCTGAACGCACAGTGGTACTCTGCGGAAGAAGTTCCCAAACTGGTACAAACTCATCGTTGAGGGTACTCATCCCAAGTAGCAGAAGGCTGCCTCCTCAACCCCAAACATGTGGAAATCCCATGGGAACAGCTTCCAGATCGAGTAGTTAACACTGATCAGCCAGCAGCTCTCAGTGTGTTTGCAGTGTAATACAGTGGCAGACAACAACAGCTGAGAAAGAGAAGGAGGAGCTGGTGAAATAGCTGAGAACAAGGAACATAGCATGGGAGATAGGGAAGGCAAGGGAGTAAAGGTATTCCTCACCCTATTAGAAGGGTGAGGAAGGAGAAAAGGTGTGCATTCCTCTTCCCAGGCAAACCTATGAGATCCAGCATACGCCCAGTCATTATTTGCAGGTACTAGTGGTCTCCAGGCAAGTTAATGCACCGGCAAGTTAATGCACCAGCAAGTATCCCCTGCAACATATTTATGTCACTGGTTTCATCCAAGTCTGCAACTATACACTAAACTTTCATCCTCATGCCCAGCAAAATTTAAAAGTATGGCTAATCTCTCTGGTCTAGTTGCAAATCAAACTGGTTGCAGAAAGGGAGGGTTAGGAGAAAACAATACTCCTTTCAAGACTATAGATAGAACATAAAATACTCATAACTTTACTAAGCAGCAAGGCAAGAACGTTTTCCATTTTCAAAGGAGTTTTAGACAGATAAATCTTCCCCAAAACAAGAGGAATACACAAACTGCCTCATTTGCAAGCGTCCAAATGACTATTTACAGTTACTATGCATCTTGTGTAGGCTGTTCAATTTAGAGCACCAGAATTGCAAGACTGATGAATAATGCAGGTCACAAGTACTCCAGGGAACAACATAGATACTTCGATCACTCACACTTCATACAGTGCAAACATAAGCAATAATCCCAGCCTTTGACACAAAAAAAACCATAAATCTGTGGATTACAACAGAATACATATGTAGCTATCCTAACCCCAAAATTTAAGTTCTCATTAAAATTTTAAAGTTGCAGTGTTTAGGAATACGTTCTAATTTCTCCTTTCATTAGAGGCTAGTAACAAAACCTGAAACTCCCTCTCAAGTCATTTCTTTGATTTATCTCCCCTTATAAACACAAAATACATCTTCCTGCTCTCCCCTAGCTAGCTGCCAGCCCTAAAAACTAAACTTCATCCAATTTAGAGAAAGAACAGAGGCCAAAAAATAAAAATCTACTCTCTCTCTTCATAGAATAAAAATAAATGTGCATTTGTGTGTGCATACATATAAATGAAAATATTCTCTAGATGTAGAAAACCTTCTGTAGAACAGACTCATTCTACAGAAATAACAAAAAGCAACATATTAAGTGTTTCAAACAGGCAAATAGCATCAGGAGACCCACCCCATGCTCTAAGAAATTATTTATTGATTATTTATTGCCAAGGATCTTACCAACTGAGCAACTGGCTTTTCTTCAATTCAAGATAACACTTGGACTCTCGGGTTTCCACAATATTTCCAATAGGTCTCCCTTTGAGAAACAAAGCCATTGGGGGAAGGAGGGCAGTTGAATCAAAACAAAACTAAAAAAAGTGAGGGGAGGGAGTGCAATCGTACTGAACATAAGGAGTTTCCTAACTGGGGAGAGAAATAGCCCAAAGGTAAAGAAACTGCAATAACCAATTAGGTTAATTCTTTGCTTAAAAACTGCTCAAAAAGTGGCAGAACAGGTGCTGATGATTTTGGTTAATGAGATAATTTTCAGCCAGCTTTTGCATTGGCAGGCTGCCCCTTGTCATGGTGTGTTGAGTTTTAATTATCTTTAGCAGTTTACTTAATAGAATCACCATAAAAACGAACCCATGGTTTTAAGGCCTTATCCAGGAGTGTCTTGCTTGCATATCACAACCCTTCAGAAGCCCCACTTTACACCAAAAGCTAATTTTCAATAAATTTCTGCATTATTGATCCTGGCGGTATATAACACACTTTTCTTTGCAGTCTTAACTATTTTTAGTTTATTGAAAGATATGAAAGTGGATTCCATGAAATATACCAGAATACTTTTTCTAATTATTACCTCCCTTTTAATTAGATGTGTAGATATATTCCTACTTTTCCTGTAACCATCTGTATATAGAGTTGTTGAGTTACAGGTGCAGTTAAAGAGAAATGGTTTTATGACTGTTTTCTGTATGTAAAGCACCTCTGTTGGTAGGGATAGATAAATACCGAAATCTTGTCACCCTAAATAAACAATTGGGTTTCTAGTCACTTCTGGCTACTTCATTTAGCTTGATTCAGTAGAGCATCTTCTTATTTTGTTACTTTCCAACCTTCTAGAGATTTTATTTCTCATTATATTGGGTCTTGCTGGGATAACAAGAAAATATCTCTAAATGTTACTGAGTACAATGACTTTTTAAAGTATTTCTAAGTCTTAACATCTGGGTAGTATTCTCAGCTCTGATAAAAACTGTCCTGGTACTGAACACTTACGCTAGCTAACTGGAGGCTTAAAAAAATAATAATAATAATGAAAAAACAAAGTTTCCAAAGGTTTCTAGATCATTGGGTTTTCCGAACAGCACCAAAACAACACTACTATTAAAATGAATTTTTATATTATTGATGATTTATTGCAGGGTTAATTATTTTCAATATTGTTCTAGCTTTGCACTTGCCAAGTTTTCTTTCAACTTGATTGTGTAATCAAACAGTTCACGTAGGACAGGATAACTGGGAAGGCTTCTTAAGCTTCCTTTAACTGTGAATTAATCTGGTGAAATCCTGAGAAGCACCCTGGGTTACCGTCAGACATCTTCCATCCAAACAAATCAAGACTATTTATAGTGGAAACAGCAGTTCTCTCAGGCAAGGAGAGTCATGCCCAAGAACCTCTCCTGCAATCCTGTAGCCTGGTATTTCTAGTGTGTCAAAACAAAAGGTGCACTTCACAGACTTCAGCGTTGTCAACACCATGTCCATGCAGCCTTTCTTAACTATGATACTACTAGCACAAGATTATATCAATGTCTTTGTAGTACAAAACCACACACTTGTATACTAACTCATTCTTGAACAACAACATACAAGTTAAGAGATGCAGAGTGGACTACTGCCACACCCTCAAAAAAAAAAAAAAAAAAAAGTCTTCATTAGTATTCCAGTAACACATAATCCATAATTATGCTTTTAAAGAGCAGGAGAAGTAAAACATAAGTGCTCTTGAGAAATATCTTGACTGTAAAAAATAACACATTTAAATGGTAATAGGGTTATAAAAGCAAAATTACAATAGAACATTTCTGTAAAGTGTTCTTTCTTACCAAATGTATCCTTTCAAAGAAAAGAAATGCTTTCTAAGTTCAGAGGGAAGTGAAAAACAGTTCTTTACTACACAAAATCATGCTGGTAATGACAAAAAGTAACTGAACTCCAGTAAATTATACTTAAAAAAATACACTGGATTCATAATCCTTTCTATTTTAATTTAAAATTTTATTACAGATAAACATAAGCTGGATGGGAGAAGAGAATAGTGAAGAGACTATTTTATCTTCAAGTTATGTTGCTGCCTTTGGACAGTATATAGATAATGATCTGAATAATTGTCTTCTTGGCCCTAGCATTAAAAACTTCACTGATGACTTCTACAGTGGCATTTTGCCCTTTTAAATGTAGAACCCTAATGACTCACCGAGGAAATGGAGAGCATCTGGGTTTTGCTAGGTTTTGCCGATTTTAAACAGAACTAGACTTCATTTCATCTGTGGTATTATTTAAGAAAGAAATAGCAATCCTTCTGAATTTCTAGAAAATATCAGTGTTAGAAGTGGCCATCCCATCTGCGGCTCAGCTATCTGTCAGCAAAACACTACGATGATAGTCAGATGATCATCTCATGAAATTATCCAAACTACTAGGGCATTTCAAGAACAATATAGAGAAAAAAATGCATCCAGAAGACATTTGGAACAGACGCTTTGCTTTGAAGTGTCTTTAAAACACAAAGGAGAACTTTCTGGCAGAACAGTGAATTGCATTTCTTTCAATTATGGAACAGCCTCTGTTTCATTCGCGGTGAACAGTCGGCATTACCAAACCTTAACACGAACTGAAACCCTGCTGCATCTGAGAGCACTCGGTGACTTCCATGAACACTGAACCACTTTTGATTACTACTTTTTGGTTTTTCATTACTACTTCTTGGTTGAATAAGAGGCAGACTAGCACTATGTTGTAAAGATACACTATGCTTTCCAAAAATAACAAAACTCTTCTTAAGTGACTGTGAATTGAAGAAAACAAATCCTATCCAACCCCAGTAGAAGGAAATACACCTGGAACCTCCCTTCATCTGGGACAAACTTCCCTGTTACACAACACAAGAGAGACAGAGCAGTTACTTCAGGACCTGAGGGCATTATGTAAAGGCATCTACAACAGAGTCAAGACTAAGAATTAAACTGAATATTTGACTAGAGTTTTATCACAAGAAGCAGTTTGTTTGTTTGTTTGTTTTCCAAAAACTGAAGAGTTTTCAAAAGATCTAACATAAATAAAGACATTGGACAGTTAAACAGGAAACTTAAAAATACTAAGAGGAGATAATGCAGTCAAATGAACAAAATACTGTTTTCCTTCTTTCATTTTGGTTACTGCTAGCTACAAACACGAGTACGCATGAGGCACTAAAACTGGAGATAATGTTTTCAGATGAAATGGCTTAACAAATCCAAATGTATATTTATTTCGCGTAATCAGAAAGTGAAGAAAAAAATTTGTTGGCTTTCTGAAACCAACAACTGAAATCAATATAAATTTTTCATGCTATGAACTAGAAGTGCAACGTGACTTACCTAAAATGTTTCATTACCACAAAATGTACTATCAGTTGGTACATTTGCACTAATTGTCCCTCAAACACAAATAAACTACAGAACAAAATATATCCTTATTTTTCTGCTTCTTCCTTATAAACTGTAATATTCATCAATGTTCTAAAAATTCACAATAATAATCAGAGTATAGTGTCATTCAGTAATTTAAAAAAAAATAAAAATGCTAAACTAGGTATCTGTTCATAAGGCCTGAGAATTTACTTGTCTGGCAGAATGTTGTCAAAGCATAAGATACTCTCTCTTGCGTGAACTTAGAAAGAGTAAAATTTACAATTAAGGGATAAAGATTATTATATTCATGACCTGCAGCCAAGAACTTATCCTCTGGCAAATGCTTTAAATCAAAATAGCAAAGCTGCAAGCAGATGAATGAGTAGTGTAAGAAGTAACATGATTTAACCTTTCATGTCTAAATCAAGCCCTGTTACGTGATAATATGCTTTTGAAATAAATAAATAAATAAATCATTATTTTCATTCCTTCAGCACCAGACAATGCAGCTGTGTCAAATATCATTAAAAATATGCCATTTATCATCCGGCAGAAAGTCTGCTTTGCTGCGGTACATTGACAGAAACAGAATAGATTTTGCCTTCCTGACAACATCAAATATCTGTACAGCTTTGCATAATTAGATGCGCCAGTTTATGAGGGGTGTCCTGATTTTGTAGGGTATTCCCAGCTACATGCATTAACTTGCAGTTTCTGCCTTCCTTTCCAATGGATCCTAGTGATACTCAGTTATCTGTGTTAGACTGGAAGAGAACCGCATCACAGCATTGCTTCCAGGCTGCCCTGCATGCTGTCTGGATACTGGAAAATATATTCAGGAGGAGGAAGGAGAATTATTCTACTAACAGTCACTAAATAATGCAATTTCATTTTCTATAACTTATATCAGAGAAGACAGGAAAACTGTACCTAACGATTCAACGCTAACATGACACAGTAAAAATAAAAACTTTTTGAAGTTCAAATTAAGAAGTGACGCACTTATTCTACATGAACAGTTATTTAGGAGTCTTATACAGTTCCTCTTTACAACAAAGGACAAAGTTTAATTCAGCATTATCTTTAGCACACCTGGTGACTGTAAAAGCTTACCATCTATAGCTGCATATTTATGCAACTGATATTTCTTCTTAATCTGCTTACTTTAGCAACAGATTAGAGTACAAGCAGAATTTCTGACTGCAGAAGTTGCTTCACTTGAAATAATAGAAATTCTATAAACATTATTTTAAATCATATTTCAGTACATAAACCCCCTCAGGAGAGGTCACCTCTATTACATACATACAATTGAAAATGACAATTCAATCTCATCTGTCTTCCCCATCACTTTAGTGAGTTTATAATATTTGCAGAAAAGAAAAGCAATGAAAGAATGATTATGCAGGATAAAAGTGAACTGAGTACAGGAGCTGAAAGCAGAAGCACATCAGAATACCAGAAATTGCAACATCTATAGGCACAGAGAATATATTTTAAAGTAATTTTTGAGAGAATTGGAAGAAGTTAGATTTACTTTTTTTTTTTTTCCTTCATTTCAGAAGGCTAATTTAAATTGGTACTCAGACTAATTAGACAACTAGCTTTGCAGGTGAAAAGGTGAGATGTTACCAACTAGAGAAAAAAAGCCTTCCATAACAACATTAAAATAGATTGTTCCATGTACACAGAGATATTTAATAGTGGTGTACATAGGTCTTACCTGTGAGAGGTCCAAAAAATAAAATAAAACAAAACAAAACATTAGTTGTTTCACTGTTCATAGCTAATAAGAAACTTTTATAATACATGATAGCTTCCATTCCTCTCTTAATGACAGTCAGTGTTATACTGTTTTGTTTTACTTGCTGGAGTTCTGAGATACACACCTTTGGAAGCTGCAGTCCTTTGCAAAGACAATTTACGTCTGGAACCAGCAGACTACACAGACAGAACACTCATGGTGGGTTCACTGCTGTACGAGTGAGCTGTCCAACATTTAGGTTAAATTAGGCCTCATTCTAACTATGGAAGGATGCTACATTTCTTTTTACCTTCATTTGGATGGTTTTCTTTTAGCTTTATGACATTTTAACCTGAGCCAAGCCAATATCAAGTCTTTTTTTTTTTTTTTTTTGCTGCAGTTGAGAACCATCGCCAATTGCCATCATTTAGAAAACTGTCTTTTTAAATATGGTTAACCTGAAACACTTCACTGGAAACAATGCACTGGTGAATAAGTTAGGAACATTTGATAAAGAAGCTGCCATTAAATTTCTCACTATTCTTTGATAGTGCTCATGCTATCTTGTTTTAACCATGTCTCTGCTGTTCCAGTTGCCCAGTGCATTAAAATCATCCAGAGGTGAAAGAACAGCTTAGGTCGTCAATGTTCCAAGCATTCAAGTTACTGTCACTACAGGTACTTTCAGAGAAGGAAAAGCAAGCATTTCCAACTCTGTCCAGAAGCTGCCACTGAGAAGAAAGAAAAAAAAAGACTTGGCTTCTAAGTTTCAAAGTTATTCTGAATATTTGAGATGGTAGCACACTGAACTGCTGGGAGCTGCACCATGTGTTAATGGTGATGGCGTTACAACATTTTTAGTTACTGATTTTGGGGTAGATCTGCAGAGGGATTTGGCAACTACAGCATCACAAAATGCACAGTTCTGATGGTGATCACTTGACAGAAGCAGAATATCCAGCCTTTTGTTAAGCCTTTCCACTATGTCTGTAGTACATGGGAAAGTTCACTTTCCCCCTCTATACTATCCTCATCAGAAAACAGGCAAAAAGATGTATTTCTGACACTAAGATTTCCTAAGATGGCATCTCCACATAACACAGCTCTAACCTCTCTTTTGTAGTTCAATTTTTCATGCCAGTTTCTTCAAAAATGAAGCAGTGGTCGATTTTATCTTTAGGATGTAATTGGAAAAGTGTGCTGTAACAGCCCTTTACACAAACATAATGATTGCAATACTTGCCCTGAACATGAGTGATTCATTATTCTCCACTGAGTGCCCCAAACATTTGTCTAGAGATCCAGGTCCTTCCCTAAGGACTGATAAATCTTTAATTATTTTATGTGAAGTGACCTAGTTTCAATGGGGAACTGGCATCCTGTAATATTTTGTATTAGGATTGCTTTTCATTTGAACAAAAGAATTCTGCATGCACAGAAGACACCACCTCTTCCTCTGATTGTATTTCTGAGCAAAAATTCCAGTAAATACATTTTTAAGGCACACGGTTTACCAGTGTATTTTAGCACAACATAGCTACTGACTTGGTCCTCTTTGGGGACACAAATTAGGCTAAACACAGACGAACAGTGACTGGTTTAGCAATGGAGAAGTGTGGATTAACTTAGAAATATGTAAAACCTGAGCTACAAATTCACAGGAAACTTGCTTTTAGAAACTCAGACATTTAAAGGGTGGAAGATACTATGCGGACATTTTGAGAATTGCACCGTTAGATTCAGGAAATTCAATGACTTTGTGAATACAGCCCTTCCCTATAGCCCCACTAGACCAGCACCTACTGGTGGTCATGTAAGTACTACCTGATATTGTCAACAGAGCCTGTAGACTGGTGACAGTCACTGATGACACTGTCACTGATGACAGCTTTGCAGAAGCACATACTGCCTGAACTGTGCAGAATTCAGCACAGAAGCAGTGAAAATGATCAAACTTCAGCAAGGCTGCTGTGAAACATCAATGATTAAGTCAGTTATCAACCTGTTGCTCTAGGGGAAAGCAGTCACTTGAGTAACTCCAGAAACAGAGGAAGGGGATACAAGAGATGACTGCTGAGGCATGTACTCGAAGAAAATACCATCCTGGGAAAAGTTTCTATTCAGTGGTATTTGAGGTAATCCCTTGATGGGCATACAAGAAGCTATCATTCTCTCCCTGCAGCATGCCTCAATTAAGATCACAGTTTCACGAACACTTTAAGCCAGTGGAAACCTTAAAAAAAAAAAATCTGTCATTACCTTGGACCAATCCCAGATAATAACATGCCATTTGCCGTTCTCAATATCTTTAACCTTTACCACTTTCTTTGAGCCAATTCATCTCATAATCTGAAAAATGCTGGAGCCAACACAAAGGAGAGGTTGGCAGAGGAAAAGGCAGCTGGATGTGGAAGAAGAGTTAGAACACCTCCTTCAATCTCAGTGTTGGCTTCAAAAACATTTCTGAGATTATGGCTTAACTGTATCTCAAGCCCACTTCCAGCTTTTTCATCCACTTGCCTACTAAACATCTAATGGGATTTTAATGTCCTTCAATCTACTTGATTTTTTAAAAAATTTATAAACACATAGTAGAATAGATGTGATCATTTTTTTCAGCTATTAATATATTAAATAAGCATACTAATCTGACTGCTTGAAATTACACATAGCTGTAAAAAATGAAGAGAAATCCAACAAGTTGTGCTTTATAATCTATTGCAAACAATAGACCCAAGGACTGTTAATACCATTTCATTTATTTATTTATTTATACATAGAGTTCCTGCCTAAAATACAATGGCATTTTCTATTCATCGCTTTCGTTTGAAGAAAGAATCAGAGAATCATAGAATATGCTGAGTTGGAAGGGACCACAAGGATCATCAAGTCCAACTCTTGGTTGGACACAGGTTCCACGCAGGAAGGACTTAAGACCATTTAACCTATTCCTTGTTTGAAAACACGACTAACATCTGCATGCGCCTCCCTTTATATTTGCAGTAAATGGGTGCATTTGTTAAGTAATGGATTTTTAAACCATCTAAATTCGTACAGATATTTTCAAGCATTCCCACTGTTATTAGACTTCATGCCCTTTATTAGGAATGTTGCAGAGATTTCTAGAACTAGCAGAGATTAAAGGAAAAGGAATAATTTACTTGGGCAATGGACAATATTCTGCACACAGTATGGGATTTTCCAATATCTGCAAGACCTTTACAGAATAATGGAAGAGAAAACCAAAGGGATATTTGAAAAATATATGATATGGCATGATATGATGTAATAAAGACAGAAATTGTCAGACCTTAGGGCTAGGTAAGATAGGCCTGGGACGAGCTGTGTTTCAGAAATAGCCCTTTAAAAAATTAAACTTGGTTGATTTAATATCCTTCTGAAGAGATAAACTAAAGAAGATCCTAATCAGAACATTGCTACGAGATGGTTTCCTTCTCTGTGAACAGTGAGCAAATGGGAAGCTATCACTGGATAAGACAGGGCAGGAAGCGGAAGCTGGCAGTCGAACATGTAAGATACTTAATGGAATTTAAGAGGAAAGCAGGAATTTATGACTCTGTAGGAAGAAGAAATTGTTTTATTTATAAAACAAACCTGCCTTATAATAGTGCATATATGCTCAGATACTAAGCAAAATTTCTTATGAATCCGGTTTTTCGTAGACCTCGCTCTTGCTGGGAACCATGAAGAAAAAATGCCAGCCCTCTGTGAAACAAGAGGGTATTATGAAAATAAGGCAGTAGTTGTTCCTAAAAAGTCAGTATTTATCTTCTCACTGGGAAGTTTATTATGTTTTTTATTCAAAGAAATATGCCATCTATGCAATATTATTTATTAAATTTATCTTCTTAAAATAGAACCATTCAAAGGTAAAGGACTATTACCTATGTCTCTCCACTTCACTTATTCTGCCTCCAGCAGTTTCCAGTTTTATTCTTGAGCAAGCAACATTTATAGCAAGAAAGCTGAGAGAGGTAGCTGTCAAATGCAAACTACCAGGTAGCAAAAACACCTTGGTCTTAACAATTAAGCTAATATTTCATACTGAAAGGGCAGCTTAGTAAACAAAAGGCAAAAACAAGTTATACAACAGTACCTGGGCTCCAGGAATCAACTTCGGGCTGTCTGCTATGTCAGGAGAAGGCAAAATTATAACATGAAAATTGTAACTCCTTATTTAAAACCCCAAAGTGTAAACCTTCGGGTTCAGCTGTTACAGCACTATGCTATCATTCCTTTCATTTGTTCAGGTGAATTCAAGAAAAATGCAATCATCTGCTTAAGATAGCCCCAATCAAATTAGTATTGCCAAGTGACCATGTCATACACAGAGACTATGTTGCTGTGTTCATTAAAATGGATCTAATTCACTGTCATCCTTATGTGTATACAAAGGAAACTCTTTTGTCTCATTGGATATGACTACTTCCTTATGAAAAAAAAAATGAAATCAATCTTCCCTTTGTGCTCTACCCATCTTAGGCCTCTTCTTTTCCACTCTTTTTTTTTTTTTTNNNTTTTTTTTTTTTTTAATGTTTATTATTATAGTATGGCCTGTTCTTTCCCTCTCCACACTATAATTGCATTTTAATTTCTATCATTTATTCCTGTAGTTACATGACTCCAATAATATCAAGTGCCAGTTAGGGTAACCACTATAGCCAGGATTTATAGAGGTCCTCTCCTAAGCACTGCCGTAAAACCAAAGAATTATGTGCTAAGAACAACCATACTGGTTCAGGTAGGTTCAGCCCCATCTTGCACAGCGTCCCACCTCCAACAGCGGCCATATGTGCTAATTCAGAGACAGTTTAAAATGGAACGTGCACATACAACAGCACTTCGCCAGCACTTCTGGCTCAGGAGACTTCATAAGCCTACATGGAAATTCAAAAAGTAAAAGTAATACAGAAAAGAAAGGACTTTACAAGATTTTTCCAAGTATCATAAAAAAGGAAGAAGGAATTCAGAACGACAACGGACAAACACTCCGCTGGTGCAAATCCATTATTCAGTACTTTGGCAAAATGTGTTGGGAGTTGCAGAATGATGACAGTAGCATACATGATGAGGAGCTGATTTCAGTTGCTGCTCTTTTTGTCATCCATACTTCTAGATAAACCAAAGGTCTATGGGTATGCTATAACGCTGCTGTGCTTTTCTTCCTCTCTGGCCCGATATAGTGGCTGTGATCTGGGAACATTCATGAAGAGTACCCTGTTTGGTATGAAACACAATGCAAGGCACCAATGACCTGGGTTTTACCTGAACATTTCGACTTTTCCCTCTTAGAAAGAATTGTGTACTTGCCAAGAACATTAAAATAAATAAATAAATAAAATCTGGACACATTCACTGTACACATATGATGCATAGTGAACAAGGCAAGACTTCTAAGAATGTGGAAGTTACTGCCCGAGAACAGTAAATCTGATGCATTTACTAACCACCTAGGGCATGCAAGAGCACTTCAATAGAGTACATCTGCACATTCTTCTGCCTGGGAAACTCCAGGCAGAAATATAGCTGCCCTGTCACTGTTGGCTTTATAAACCACTCTTACAGCTCCTCTCCACATTTTCTAACTTAAATATCTTAATCCCAGGCTGGATGTGGCGCTGGGCAGCCTGCTCTAGTAGTTGGCAACCCTGCCCAGAGCAGGGGGGTTGAAACTAGATGATCTTTAAGGTCCTTTTCAACCCAGGCCATTCTATGATTCCATGATTCTATGAAATATGATGTTTGTGACTCTGCATTCCTATTACTAAGGCATGCGTGACATTTCTGGTAAATCTTGCACTGTAAATTACTTAAAACATAAATCAGATAAAGTGACTTCTGAAGAAGTTATTTTTACAGTAACACCTGAAAAATATCTTGTTAGCAAGAAAGAAGCTGAATTACTTACAGACTATTGAGGGCAATTTCAGTTCATTCACACACTCCTAAGATCAAAATTTGTGTGAATATACCTGATATTACAGTTCTTCAGCTACTTATTTCTAGAACATTTATCAAAGTATTAAACATATGCCCAAATGCACTTAGGAGAGCATAAACAACTGTATGAGTTGAAAATCAAACAATTTCAAAGTTAACCTTGACAAAGTACTTTGATAATAGCAATAACTACTGTTATTATTTGGAATTTCAGAAATGCTCAGAGAACCTAGCTGAAAATTGGACTGCTTATCACATAAACATGCTGTCCTTATCAAGGGATAAAAACCAAGGTGTTCGAATACAGTAAGAGTCTCATCCAGGTGAAAAAAAAATTAAAACACCATCCTTAAAATCACCTAAGCGGGTACAGATAAAAAACTCAAGGATAGACAGACTGAAACTAGCAAAGCCACATCTTGTTAAAGCATATGTTGCCTGTCTACAATACTTTTAACACATGCTAGAACATACTGGATGCATTATCACATTTATTGCCTTGACAACAAAGCTAGAATTAGTAGTACAGGGTAGACCTTGTTCCAAAGAACATAAATTCGGGAGGAAGAAAAGGAAGAATTAGGTGTGTTTTCAGATACAATCCGAGAAGATACTTTTCTTATTGAAATAAAGCAAACAAAAAGCCAAGTTTGTTGTTTTGTTTTGTTTTTTTAATTTACTAGTTAACTGGGGAAAAATGTGATTTTTCTCAAGGCCTTCCCAAATAATGCTCTCTGCCTGGCCAAATAATCAAAACAGGAAAATTAAGGAAAACTATTTGAACATTTTTGTACAAACATTTTATTTAAAGAATTAAACCTTCCCATCTTTCAGGTTTCTCTTATGTTTTGCCTTACAGTTGAAGTTAAGAAGAAGTTTAAAGTCTATGGAAATAGAATCTGTTGCAATTACCAAGTCTTTATTTTTCCCCTACAAGTTTCAAAAGAAACAATTTCCCCAATTCTGATCTTGGATACCATGTTTAGGAAAGCTCTACTGAAAACACCTTAAATCAAGGTGTACTTGGTCTCAAGTACTAAATTTTAATTGCTTTTTAATAGAAAGCATCTTTTTTTTTTCCTTATTTTTATTCCAAGATACCACAGCTTCCTAAAGCTAGAAATACCCTGAAGTACCCTGAAATCATTTATCGGTCAAGAATCTGTCGCACATGACATGAGGCAAAAATGCAATACTGCTCAACTTACAAACAGCATGTAAGCTAACAAATTAATCAACCACAGCTTTCAGGGGTGGGGGGTTGGGGGGGTGTTAAATGGCTTCTGGAAAGGTAACAAATCTTGAATAAATAGATAAAAATGCCAAGGGCAACTTCTCAGTATAACAATGCTCATAAAACAGCTAATGACTTGCTAATTCAACAGCCAAACTAATAATGAGGTGTTA
Source organism: Anseranas semipalmata (assembly GCA_013399115.1). NCBI lineage: Eukaryota > Metazoa > Chordata > Aves > Anseriformes > Anseranatidae > Anseranas > Anseranas semipalmata. The sequence goes on along the minus strand of VXAA01006829.1, from coordinate 809,877 downwards.
AATAAAATTTATAATACATCAATTACTAACTGATTTTCTAGAAAGAAGCACCTTGCTTTCGGCTTTTAATTATTTAACTTAAATTTTGGGAACTGAGCACCTGCTTTTTACATTTCTAATGCATGACCTAAGAACACTTTTATTTTTGTCTTTAGAAGATTGTCATAAAAGCAATGAGGTGTTACTAATGCAAATACTCCAATGAGAACCATTTGGGTTCTACTTATACAAAATAGGATTTCCACAGCTCCTAGTCTTTAAAGAAAAAATTAAGACTTAAGGTCAATAAATAGTTTCTTCTTCATTAGCAAAGTGAAGAGTGCAAAGTTAATTATCTTTATGTCCTTATTTGCTTGTTAAACAGATACTCTGTTTAGAATGAAACAACATAACAGCAGCAGCAAACTTACGGCATACAAATGAATTAGGAAAGGGACTGAGATTTGCAACTACTCAGTTTTTTGTTTTGTTTTGTTTAAAAAAAAGAGTTTACTACCATAACCTGAACTTGTAACAGGACTGCACTTGGTAGACACAGCATGAGCTTATCAGATTTGTATAATCTTATCTGAGAAAAAAAAAAAAAATGCGACCAGGCATTATGACCAGACAATTACATTCTTCACATCTTCAGCTAAGGCTTTCAGTCATACCAAGCCATGCTTCCCTCTAGACCTGGATATATGGCTGACTTCATATTTGAAACTAAACATAACTTTCCACCTGCTGTATCCTCTCTTGTTCACAGGCGAAAAGCAACGCTACACTGAAAAATGCAACTCAAACAGTGACTTCTGTCAACAGACAGAAGTTGAAGACTTTAGTACTGTCAAAAGTAGTGCTGCTTACCCAACAGCTACTTGATGCTGATGCCAGTAGAACGAAACCCTGCAGCACCAGCACCACGCTTTTTAAGAACCAGAAAGTTTAACCAAGGCACTAGCAAGGACCCTTTCAATTTACCTGCCTGTTGTGTAAAATCAGTAATATATACAGGTCCGTGCAAACATACACACTGCCAACCGTATAAAAATTATGTCATCTCCGACTACAGGTGAGGCCATATAGAGAAACTGATAAACAAACCTGTCTGAAATTTGCTGCAATCCCTGTGTCTGTCCCCTGTGTTAGGAAAAGGGTTTTTCTGTATGTGTGTGTGTGTGTTTTGTTTTGCTCTTGTTTGCTTCAAACGTTTGAATGGAAACCTGAAGATGAGGAATAATGACACTAGAAAATGGTGCTTATAAATAATGATACTAGTTAAGTATTTATAGAGTAGTAGCATAATATACAATAATATTCAATATCATAGTAAGGAACACTGCTTCTACAAGACTGTGACTCAGTTTATAATTTTATTGGAAATTTAGCAATTCTCAAAAAATAGGCCAATGGGAATCTACAAATTCCTTTAATACATTTATTTTACTTTCTTTGTCATTGTGATATATTGCAAAATCATATATTTTAATTGGTAGATTTTTATAGCTAGCGGTATCTGTTCTTTTCCAGCAGCACCCCTCAAAATTATAGCCCAGAACAGAAAAAGGAAGACAATTTCTTTTTATAACTTCATTAAAGGAAAAATAAGATTAATGAAAGATATGCTGCCTATATTTCAAGTTTATTCCAATCTGACTAGTTAATTAGTATTTTCATTCAAAAAAAAAAAAAGAGAAAAAAAGAAAGAAACAACACAACACCCTAAACAATGGCAGAAAACTCACAATGAATTCCATGGAAGATTCACCTGTGAATTTTATTTATGTTTTCATTGTTGTTTTGTTTTTAATTACAGCACTTGAAAGGTGAACAAATCAGAGATTGCTACTGACAGTCACAACTGAGTGACTTCATGGTAGCCACGTATTAAACTACAGAACTATATTTAACCTGACAAGATAGGGTCTCATTTATGTAATCCTGCTTTAGAAGCTTCTAATGAGTTACTGCAGCCTAACCCAGATACGCTGCCAGCAAGTTCACTGCTTTTTCTTTTTTTCTTTTTTTCTTTTTTTTATGTCTACACAATAATGAGAGTACAATTTCATTGTAAAAATTGCTGCACGGCACAAAGAACACTCTTGTTGAACATGTTGGTCATCAATATAACCAGTAACCTAAAAAATAAACTTCTGCCTAATTTTACTCATATTTATAACACAGAAAGTTTATTTTTATTTGTATTAAATGTGTACAAATGTATATAGCCATAGTCACTGTATTACTAAGAGACTCCTAAGGCAGGGGAATAAGTTGTCACGGGAACTAGGTAAGTAAAGAAATTGGTAAATTCTTTGGCAGTAGAGTTGTCACAGTGAGAGCAGATGCCTACGTCTACGAGTTAATGTAGGATGCATGCAGAGGTTACTGAAAGATGCTGTAAGTCTCTAATTATGTGGTGAGTTATTATCACAGTGGCCTCTTTTTGCTTTAAAAATCTACCAAGAAGAATGTTCTCCCATTTTCGAAATGTCTCCGTGTCTCAGCGAGAGCATCCACGGAGGGCCATGCTTCCCCGCTTCAGCCCTGCATTCAGCCACCTGCCGTGCAGACACATATGGCACTGGGGGATCAGCGGGGGCCAGGGTGAGTGTCGGTCACTCGGTAACATCTGCCAGCTGATCAGAAGTGGCATTAATGAAATTCTGAAAGGAGTTTAGTTCACTCCTTCTTGCTGAAAGACAGCTGTAGTGACAAAAGGTGTACAGAAAAAGCTGCACGTTAAGACTATAGATGGTAAAATGGTGCAGGGAAAAGGATGAAGCTTTTCAGAACATGCTTTTTGACCCAAGTCATGTACAGGAAACATCTTACAAAATACAGTCTGGGTACTACTTGAAATCAAACACAGCATGAAATGTGAAACAATGACATAAGAAAGATGGATAAGAATGATAAAAGTTACAGAAGAAAGAAAAATAAGATTTCATCATTATGATTTGTCATTGCATCGCACACTTCAGTAGCTGTTGTTTTGAGATTTGGCTATATTTAAAGGGTTGGTAGCTTGAAGATCATCTCAATAAATGATCATAATGCAAACATAATATATGTATGAGTAGTTTGGATTTGCGGTACCTCTAGTTGTTTTCTTTACACTGTGCCTACTGATACTGTATTTACAGGAAAAGCACTAAAAATTCAGTTCAAGCAGCTATAGTTTCAGATCCCCACATTTTCTCCCAGGGACTAGGATGCCATTCTCTGTTGCTATAACAGATTTCAAGATTCAGAGAACAGCAGCTATACTGGGGATGGAGACACGGCATTCCAAAAGCCAAGCAAGGCGAACAGACCACAAACATAGTATCTTGGCTTCAAATGGTAATTATTTCCCTGCAAAGCTAAGGCTATAGTCCAGTGGAAAGTTCTTCCACTAATTTAGCTCTTCACAAAGAAAACAATGAGGTGCCTCAAAGAAGAACAGTTTACATTTATTTTACTCAAGTATTTAATGAAAAATACCATGGTGACAAGAAAAAAATGGCCTCTTTTTAGCAAAAGAAGACGAGAATAAAAAGTTTATGGAAAAAAGGGAAGAGAACAGCAAGTTTAATGGCTGGCAGTCTGAGCCCTAAGCTTGCTTAACTATTACATACAAACAGATCAGAGATTTTATTCTGTGATGGGAATGAGACATAATGTGAATCCCATTATCTTTTCCACCATGTGGAGGATCTATCAATTAAGATAGAGTTTCTGCACCATGAGAATGCAATATAAACACCTCTTGTTACAACCTGCCTGGTATTCAAGCTTTCTATGAAGACTTTTGTTGCCAAGATTTTTCTTGCCTTAAGCTACCATCTGAAACATGGAAAACTGCCCTTGGGGAAAGTAGAAAAGCAACATAAAGCAGCAGCAGAAAAAAATTCTCTTCTGTTTCCCTCTGTATTCAACAATTCACCTGTTAACTTCCAATCCTTCAAATTTTAAACAGAAAAATAGTAGTCAAATGACTGTTTGAATGTATCTCAAAAGTTATAATATTGTATGTACAGTATTGTCTCCAATCTAACAGTAATTTTGCTATTAGTTTGTGTTAGCTTGGTTGTTCACATGAAAGACATTCATTTTAATGCAACTCAGTCTGAGAGAGAGGGAGATACGAATCCTGCTCCATACTCAGTCATTAGAATCAATTGCACAAGAAGGGCCAGGTTCTGAACCATCTCGCAAGAACCATTCACTTAGGGCTTTGTGTGTATCATACATTGCACAATCAGGTAAAACATAGAGGAGAAAAGTCTAAATCATAGAATCATAGAATCATAGAACGGCATAGGTTGAAAAGGACCTTAAAGGTCATCTAGTTTCAACCCCCCTGCTCTGGGCAGGGTTGCCAACTACTAGAGCAGGCTGCCCAGCGCCACATCCAGCCTGGCCTTGAATGCCTCCAGGGATGGGGCATCCACAACCTCTCTGGGCAACCTGTTCCAGTGCCTCACCACCCTCTGAGTGAAAAACTTCCTCCTAATATCCAACCTCAATCTCCCCTGTCTTAGTTTGAAACCATTCCCCCTTGTCCTATCACTATCAACGTGTGTGAACACGCGTTCCCCCTCCTGTTTATATGCTCCCTTCAGGTACTGGAAGGCCGCAATGAGGTCTCCCAGGAGCCTTCTCTTCTCCAAGCTAAACAAGCCCAGTTCCCTCAACCTTTCTTCATAGGAGAGGTGTTCCAGCCCTCTG
>VXAA01006829.1:763656-791718 GCA_013399115.1 Anseranas semipalmata | reverse complement strand
GGGAGCCCCGCCGCCGCCGCCGCCGCACCGGCTGCCCAGGGGAGCGGTGGCGGTGAGGGGCGGCTCAGAGGGGGCGGTGGCTGAGGGACGCGGCGGCGGTGAGGGCGGCTGAGGGCGGCTGAGGGGGGACAGGAGGGGGCCGCGCCCCTGCGGCGTGGGGCCGGGCTGGCTGAGGTAGGGGCCGCGCGGAGGAGGCGCCGCGGTCTCGCCGCGGGTCCGAGCGATTTTGTCTCCCGGCCTCTCGGGCAGCGTTTGCTGCTCGAAACCCGAGCCCCGAAACCGCGGGGGGCCGGAGCCCTCTCAGCGGCCTCCCCCGGCGCTGCCCCCGTGCCCCGGCGGGCTCAGCGGGGCCTCCGCAGCCCGGGGAAACTTCCCCGGCCTGAGGGAAGCGGTGCGCGCACAAGTCGCGCCCGCTCAGCCGGGACGCCTGTAGTGTCCCTGGTGCTTGGCCTGCCACCTGAATACAAGTGGGCCCGCACTCTCCAAGACGAGAGTGCTGAAAAGGATTTATCGATTTAATTTTTTATGTTAGGCGCTATCGTTGCACAGAAGAATTAGACACGGGGCTGTCAGATTAACTCAACTGCTAGTGCTATCCGTGCCAGACGGCTGTAAATCCTAATGCCATTTAAAACCTCATTATTTTGTTAGAATGGAACAGAATGTCTGCTTGAGGCTCCCAGGCCCAGGCTTCGTTTCAGACCAGGCTGCCTCTTCTGCGCTGCCGTAGCTTGGCTTCGCACACGCCCTGACTGAAACGCTGGTTGTGAGTATGCTTCTGTTGATCCAGGTTCGGTGACTGGCCAAGTGTATGCAGCAGAAATATATTTCAGTTAGTTAAATACGAAGACCTCAGGGAGCGGGGACTGTCACAATAATTAGCTCAATGTTACGTTGATGGCTAATGTAGTATTTGTATAAACAGACCCAGTCTCGAGGAGAAAACAAGCTGTATTACCATTGCATTTGTTTTTTCAGGTTGTTGCAGCTGGGGTGCAAGGTCTATTCTTAGTTTCACAAGACAAGGTGGATATAGGAAAACGGCTAGATGGAGCTGAAAGAAGAACCACAAATATAAGAAACATGCATCCATCTTGAAACATATTCCAAGAGGTAGGTTGAGGTGGTTCATCAGAAGGAGGACTCTGGAGTGACTAGGCTGCAGTGTGGTGATAGAAATTTGATAATGGGATACTTCACTCTAGCAGACAAAAGCATAACGCTGTTGATGGCCAAACCGAATGGTTCAAATCTAGATTTGAAATGGAACATGCATTTTTAACAATAAAGGAAATTAAACAGTCAGGACTGAATATTATGACCAAAAGGGAACATTCATTGCAGGGCAGTATTAAGCAACATTTAAACAAATCTCTTTCCAAACAGAGGTATTTCAAACAGGAGCTAAAGGAGTTCTTGTAGCCAGAATAACCCTGAAAGTTTCTCATCTGTAGGGAAAATGCTGCTTCTGATTTTAAAATTAATGACTTGAATATCCCGGCTGGCATTAATTACTTCATATAGTTTATTTGTTCCCTTTTCCAAGACAGTATCAGGTATAAATGTTTGATACTCTAAAAAAAAGTCAACACATTTATTATTTGCTGTGTTCCAAGTCTGGATTAATGAAACAATAATAAGCAGCCTGTTACGCTTTAGCCACGCTGTAATTCTTTTTATAGGATAGGAATTCTGGCCCTTAGTTCTGGCCCTGGTCAGGGATGAAGGACATTGAAGCTCTTCAACATACATAGCCTTTTATCAGTGTTGTGTCTTGTGCAGGGATGTGTTCTGAAAAAACACGGGATGTTCTGTATAGGATTTGCTTATAATGGGCTGATGCATAGGGCTGTAACATGCAAGTAAATTTGCTTATGTGTGAAATCATTTTTGCTTGAAAGTATTTACAAATAAATGAGGGGAAATTTATAACCTAGCTAACACTTTATTTCTCAGTATTTGTCATTAATAGAACTGTTTGAGTGAGCTTTTTTAATGTATATAAATTGGGCTTCATTTAAAAGTAAGGGTATATGATGATCTTGTCTGCACAAAGTCAAAAAGATTAGCTTCAGTCAAAAAGATTAGCTTCCTGTCAGACATAGATCTATAATCTACTGTTCCTTTCAGTTGGAGAGCAACCTTCACTTTACAAACTCCAGAGCATGCTTTTAAGACACACGGTTTGGTATATCCACTAATGTCTAGAACTCATTACTGTGTGTGCAGCACCCATTGCGCTGTTTGTGTGGCACAGATGTACTACAAAGAAGTTTCCATCCCTAAAGCACTAATGTTCTTAGTGGACATGGAATATCCAAGACTGGAATATTAAGTAAAAGTAAAGATTTAAAATCTGACCTGTTTATGTTTTTGTTTGTTTGTTTTTGTTTGTTTTTGCATCAGTGTTGTACCGATGGAGTTATGCTAGCCTCAGTGAGGAGCTTGTCTTACCTCAAGAAAACAACTGGGTCCTACAAGACTTGCCCAAGTCCCCCCAGGAATTCTGTGGGTTGGCCAGAAATTAGTCCAGATGCATCCTGGTAACTGTGGTGCCCCTGACAGTGTGGGAGGCTTCTGAAAAACACACGTGGAGTACACAGTTGTGAACTACAGACAAAGTCTACAAAGGAAAACAAACATTTTGCCCAGTCTTTGATATATTATTACTGTTTGTTTGGCTATTGTGTTACCAGCTTTCTAAGTCTGCTTGTAGTGATTAGTAAAGCAGATTGAAATATCAAATACGAAAAGTGCTATGTGAGACAAGTGCAAGAAAATACTGGGCTCTGTTCGGAATCCCTCAAAATGAATGCAAATTCTTCATTTAGTTCAGTGGGAATAAAACGGAGGCTTAAAAGTAACACTTTAAAAATTCATTAAAAAACTCTTGCTGACTTTACCGCTATGCGGTTTAGAATTAGAGGCATTTTGACTTTCTTGTACTTATGCCGAAGTAACTATATTAAGTAGAAAGCAAAATGAAATTTCAAGGACAGGCCATAATTGAAAAGTTAATCCATTTTTAATATTGATATACTCATCTTAAAGAGCATTAAGCCTGTGGCCTAGCAGAAGGATATCAGAATCCATGCACTAAATTTGCCCTACCTTTCTAATAATAATAAAAATGCCTTGTAAACAGTGGTGACCCTCCTACTCAGTCAAAACTGAAAGTATGAGAAGCTTTTAAAACTTCGGCTCTGAATAATAGTAAAGCTTTAAGTTCTTACTCCTTTCATAAAAATCATTCCAGAGCACTTTTGATACTGATTTACATGCAGGGGACCAAATTACCCGCTGCTATAAATGTAGAATGATTGCATTGATTTATTAGTTTATTTTACTTTTTTAGAAATCAGAAATACACATCTAAGAGCAGAATTTTGTTTTACACAGTATGTTTTTTTTTCATTGAAATGCAGCCATCTGCAGGCAACTATTTAATAGTGCATAACACCACTACAACAATTATGTATAATATATGGCCATATTTAAAACTTCTCACTGCTCAGCACTGATTATTATTAATGTTAGTATTGTTCATGAGAGGAAAAGAAAAATGAACTACTCTTAGAGGGATCCTTAAGCAGACTGACTGTAATTATCCATTCTAAAGGATTTTTGTAATACATTGTATGGGAATGATTTTTCTGGGAAAGATGGATTTCAGACATACTTTTCAGAGAGCCTGAGAGATTCAGAGTAGCTGAAATAGAATAAGGTTTATTCTTATAGGTTATTACAAGCACTGCAAAACCTGCTGTGGATTTTCACTTAAAATAGTAATATTTTCCTATTCACCTAAAAAAATTAAAATACTATTTATTAAGATTCAAGATTGCTGGGAAGAGCTGACCTGATTTTCTGTACTAGGTGAGACGTGTTTTGCTCAGAGGGCTGGCCAGCTAAGTGTCTGCATATTGGACACCTGGGCTCCTTCTCCATCCACATTGTGGATGAGTCTTTGTTAGGCTACCTTGGTGCTGGTTACATAGCCCTAGAGAATCTGGCTTGCTGTGCAGTCGTATCTAAAACCAATAGTGGCATTAACACATATATATAAAGTCATCTACCATGCTGCTGAATTTCAAAACACAGAATTTGTATCTGCTGAACCAGAAGGGAGACCTGTGCCGGTGTCTGCAGCTCATAGTGTGGAACCTTCACTGGGTGGAGACACTGTTCGGTTTGGCTAAGAGCAAAAACTGCCTACAGCTGCCTACAGCCTTTTGTGCGTGGAACGAGCTCTTTCTACAACAGATATTTTGTCAGAATCAAATCTTCTTTTACGAGTGGTAGAAACACTGACATGACAAGTTGTAGTATTTCTTCTTGGTGATGTTCTTCCCTCTCTCTCACCTTATTGACTGTCATAGGTGGGTATTGGTAGAATATCCAGAAATAGCATGTGCTGCTGAGCATGTGCTTCTAATGGAAACACTTACCGTGCACTGTTATCAATAGGAGCCAGAAGAATCAGACTGCGATTAAGAGTTGAAATATGTTCTTTTCCAAATGTAATTTTAACAATCATAAGTTAAATTCCTGTGTTGCACTGAGTAGATTGTACAATATCCCTTTCTTTTGCGTGTGGGCACATCTGACTGGATATGCATGCACTTTTAGTATTTTCTTGCACCTGCTTTTGAGAAGCCTCTTTTTCCACAATAGAGGGAGAAGAGTCTTCTGGGAATATATGCCCTAAAATTATAACTTATTATAGGCTTCACGTACAGCTGACTTGGTTAAAAGCTGCCTTGCTGTGTAGTCACATATCAGATTGATAATGACAATATAAATAGATAAAGTTAATGACTATACTGTGGAATATGGGAATAAAGCATTTGGCCCATGTTGAACCAAAGGGGAAAACTGAAGATTTACAATATATTAACCCAAGTTTGGTCAAAGATACAGCTATTGAAATAAGCACTAGAGGTTTGGATGGCAATTCATTTCTAGTGCTACCTGTATAGCTCTCTTTAACACATATGTTGAGATAATTAGCTCTAATAAAGAGCGACTGGGGATTAAAGTAACAGCCATAATACTTAGATGGAATTCTCTGGGGACATGTCTGTGGTTCACTCACGCTTGCTTTAGTATGTAGTGCACTGCGAGCTATTCAGAGCTTTGTTGGGAAAAGGCTTCTAAACATGGACATTAAAAACATTATGTTTTGGTGGCTTTTTTTCTCCTCATGATTCACATTCTTTCTTTTTAAGGACAAGTTATTTAAAGGCCACCTCAACCTTTCTAAAGGCCTTTCTAAAGACAACATTGTAATATTGTATATATTGATGATATTGTATATGTTTGGCAACCTTGCGTTGGAGCATTCCTCTAACACAAACTTTAGGTGCAAAGGAAAACAGTAAAGAAAGTATGTCTTATTAATAATATAATTAATATCAGAATTTAATCATATTGAAGATTTTAGTACTTTTAAAGCAGTTTATGTGGTTAGAAAACTAGATGTGCTTTTCTTGTATCTATGTATTCAGAACTGTAGGCAGGACATAATACAAGGTTGTGCATCATTTCAAAGGATAGCAGCCACTTAAAGAAATACTCATCAAGAAATACCACAGCTTCTGTTACTCTTTCTTATAGAAGGGAAAAATGTTGCTGTCATAAAGTTCATCTTTGTGAGGAAAGAAAGGGTGGCAGAGAAATGAATAGATCCACTGATAAATTCATTCCTTTTTCCCTATTAAAAGAGGAGAGGATCCATAAATTTGTTTACGTTTGCAAGCTAGGGTGCAATTGAGCATAGGAAATCTGCAAGGTCTGCTGTTTCTCTCTTGAAAGCAGCTCTCTTTAAAGACAGAGTAGGACTTTGAATCTGGAATGTGGTCTTTTCTTTAGAGGTGGAAATTGGATAGGATCAGCTGCTATCCAAAGGAGAAGATACTGGAATCAGTGAGTTATATGCTGTGGAAGATGAAATAGATACTTCATTACTCATCCCAGGGATGCACTAGCATGATATTTGTCAATGAAGACACTGCAATTAGTTCTGTATTATCATCATATTCTAAAAGCTCAAAGGCAAAATAACTGAATTTTTTCCCAGCAGTCTATAGGTTGCTTGGTTGTGCAGAATTTGGATGCTTGTGTACTTAATAAAAGCATACTTAATCTCTGTTAAGTGACAGGGTAATGTGCAACAGAGGAAAATAAAACAAAAATATTTATCAATTTAAAAAATTAATTGTATCAGTCAGATATAATTAATCTTAGAGTAAGAACAATTTTTTTTATTAATTGCCCTTATAATTCTGCTCTCCTTTTACCACTGTAAAGGCAATTTCACCATTTATTAAAGCAGAATACAATAAGCAGACATTTTAGACAGGGTTAATGACATTAGCTCTGTCTTTACTACATTTGTCCTTAGGAAAAGCTAGAAAATCAATTAATGTCTTAAAGTATAATGCCCAGAGTTCAGTCACAACTTGAGTAATTCAGATTGCATAAACATAAACTTCTCTCCAAATAACATGGGATGTTTTAAAATTTTCTTATGGCCTCAGACACTTTTTAGTGAGCTTTATCTATAGCACTCCCCCTCTCCCTTTTCTTTAGATGGCTTCAGAAAAAATGTCTTCCAGAACTCAGATATTTGACAGCTATCCCAGTGCTTCATTGTTGTGGGGACTTCACCGTAATCCATTAACAGCACAGCCATAATTGAGATAAATAAGACTGATCGAAAGGTATGTATTTGGTGTGACAAAATAAGAACAGATATATTGTATGCAACTGAATAATATATGCTGGCATAGATTGTGACTATTGTTTCATAGTGGAGGGGAGAATCACATCGCAGATAAAGAGTAGGATACAGCATGGATGCATGTCAAACAAAATCTAATTAAACTGTGTAATTACAGTCCCAGTTAAAGAGTAATAGTATGAAAACCTTGTGGTGAGGATTTTCCATAAGATGATATTATATATATAACAGTTTGAAAAAGGTCCAGTCAACTGTTGTCTGGCCATTGTAATATAGCAGGAACATGAAAATAGAAAGGGTATATAAATTAGGCTATAAGAAGATACAAAGAACATATAATTGAGGAAAGGGTAGTCAATGATAGGTGACTGAACTGCTGAGATCTCTCAGCTTCCACTCTTTGTAAGCTGGTTAATTCGCAGCCTGATGGGATAATGGCTATGCAGCTTCCTGAAAGGCAGCTTGGTTAATCTCCATATGGACAGCTGAGGGCTGGCACTAGCCACATTACTTCCTAACATGGACTTTCCCTCTGTGGCTCTTCTTTGGTTGTGTTTCATGATTTACATCAAAAAGAGAGGGCTGCTGAGATGACAAATCTATGCTGCAGGTATTGTATACAAATTCATACAGTCTTGTACAGTCTTGACAATTTCCTAAAGCGCATCTAAGGAAACTGCAGGAAAGAAAAAATTAAAAAACAAGCAAATAGATCACTGTTTGTCAAAACCACAGAGCTTTGTGTACAAAATTGGTTTAATCTGATAAATCCAGGTGAATCTGGCAAAGCACTCGGTGCTCAGAATTTCTGCATCATTTCCTTAGCTTTTTTCTTTTCTCTACAACTGCATTTGGAATTCAGATTGCCTAATTTCCTACAGAAGCCCCTCCTGCTCAAATGGAATGAATCGAGCACAATGTATATAAAATGCTTTGTGGTGGCAGATGTGAGGCAGCGTAACACAAAGTATTACCCCACTTCAGAACATATATGGTAACTAACCTAAAAGGGAAAATAAAATTAAACCTCCAAAGGAATTTTCAGTTCCTTGCGTACCTGTCAGAGGGTATGATGTAACTTGCCCTCTTGGAGCATGTTATTATATGAGTCATTTCAAGTGGTTTGTAAAAAATCTTGGCATATTCTAAAGACTTTGAGAATGGCCCAGAGGAAAGATGAGATGAGTTAAAAATTTATAGCCTAGAAAATTTTGTGAACTTCAAATTGCATTTTAATGAAATCATCTTTTTAGTCTTGACAGCTAACTTAAAAAAAAAAAAAATCCATGCACCCTTCACTGCCCCCTTTTAATCCACCAAAGTTCAGGGTGGGATTAAGATAACTAAAGGGAATCAAAGTTAAGAATTAAATCCGTCCTTTCTTTTTTCTTTTGCCCCAAGAGTTTCTTGAAGATTTGTTTCTTCTTCCCATGCTGGTATTGGAAGCTTTATCTTAAAACCAGAAGATGTCACCCTGAACTTGTGTAATCAGCAGATTTCTTCCTCTATGAAGATTAATGAATGCAATAATTCACATATGTATGTCAACAAAATAAAAAAATAGAAGATAAATGGATTACAGGTTTTTAAATTGCTAACTGTCAACCTTGTGTTAGCTGTGCAATGTTTTGAGTAAACAAAGCATTATGTTCATCAGATACCCATATTTGGCTTTTACTAAGGAACAAGATGCTGACTGATCAGTGGTCTCAGCTGTGTCAAGCAAATAAAATCTTTTTAGTATAATTTACTGGGATTAACAAAGACAGCAAATTATAAGGGAGTATTCTAAGTATACCTTTTTAAAGTGATATATTGCAAAAGTGAAATGGAATCAAATGCATGCCAAAATACTGAAGCTTATCAAACCTTCTTTAAAAGAAGTGCAGTTCACAAAATTATTACCTTTTTGTGGTAAAATGAGAAACAATTTACATTTGAAGAATAAAGGAATGTTGATAAAAGTCTCAGAGCTGGATGAAATTTTGATAGGTTATCGGAACTATCTTGTTGTCCAAGGCATTCTTCCTAATAACTGGATATTCCTTATAGAGGTTTATATCACACTCTCATAAAAAAAACAAACAAACAAACAAACAAACAAACAAAAACCTTCTGATGATGGTTTCACAGATGGTCTGTTTCAGTGTTCTTGTAAAGTTTTAATTAACATCTAATCTAAATCTCCTTTGCCACCAGTTATTTCTACCTCTTCTATCCACTTTGAGCACTAAAAGCATTCTCTTTGCAGAAGATTTTGCATATTTTGGAATACCTTCTTTGATACATCTGAAAGACTAATTTTTCCACCTTTTCTGTGAATTTCTGTTAGGTTTTTGATCACTCACTGTTCTTCTCTAGACTTTGTCCACATGATTCACATCTTTCTCAAAGTATGGACTTGGCTTTTGAAGTGTGGCAGCTGTGGCCTTACAGTCCTGAGTAGTGGAAGGATTACCTCTTGTTTGCCTTACATGCCAAGATGTCCTTTATCTGAAATAGAATGACATTCTTGATTTATCAGTTTTTAATCTACTGTAATCCCCAATGTACTGCTACCTTGCCAGTTATTCTTCATCCTGTGTTGCTTACTTGATCCATCCTGTTATTGACCTATCCTAGATCACAGATTAGCCAGGGAAAATGTAACATCCTGTATTTGCTACTATTACTTTTCATCTTGGTGGGTTTTTTTTGTTTGTTTGTTTTGTTTTTGTTTTGCATTAGGATAGGGAGAGAAGTAGTAGAGGACTGGTTTTTAATCTCTTCCAGTCCTGTGTTTTTGTAATCATGTAATGATTTTTTTTAAATAGCTTGCTTTGCAGTTAACAAAGTCACCAGGAGACTGAGGATGGTCCTCAGTAGTGAACTTTGCAAAATGTTCTAGTTTGTTTTGAGCGACATTGATAAATTCTAATTCCATTGAGGAAGATACGTAATCTCCTTCAAGGAAAAGTGCGTCTGAATTTTGGATTCAATACCAGAATATAACAGTATCTTCTGATTAATATATTGGGCAAAAAACAGGGAACTACAGATTCTGTTATGTTGCAGATGTGCTAGTGTTCCTTTTCTTTTTATGAAGGTCAGAATACTATGATTTATTTGTTCATCAGGAGGAGTATTTCTAGGAAGTAAAGCTCAGAATAAAGCATATACACTTGTGACTGATGCGAGTGCATTAAAACTGAATGTTAGCAGTGGAGAGGAGTAGATGGCACATGTTAAAAGCCAGATTGCTGATATTACCTTGATGGGTTTTTGTAAGCATTTGCTTAAATATACATGGGCCTAAGATAAAGGATATTAGGAATACAAAGGTAAGTGGTCTGATATTAGGAGAGACCACAATTATACTTGCCTTTGCAACCTACTTCTGTCCTCTTAGGTATATTTGCTGTGGTTTTGCCTTTATTTGCATCCTAATTTCCTCATCTCTGGAGTTTTTCTCTTATTCAACTTTTTGTGAAAGAATCACTGTTCTGTATAGCTGTTTTTTTTTGGGGGGGGGGGGGAGGTACAAAAAAGTCTAAAGTCACTGCTATAGTGACTTTAAATTCTGTATTCTTAGTACAAACAACTTAAATGGGGAGAGATGTAAGTAGCAGTAAATGCTTGACCAAAAACATTAGGTTAGTTTTTAGATGGGTTCTTGTCAGTGTTTAATGTCTTAGAAATTTTGTAATATTTCATAATACCTGGAGTGTTTGTGTGTCCGCAAACTTGGATGACCTTTTCTGCAACTATACTGTTTTGTCTAATAAACAATATTACCTCTCTCTAAATCTTTGCCTTATTTAATGATCCATAAGGTACTTCATAAAGGCAATTAAGTAGTTCTTGCAGATAGAAAAACAGCTGTAGAAAATGACAAATGCGAGACCTGAGGCAAGGCAGCAATTCGGTGGGAGTATTAGGGCTAGAACCCAGATTTCTCCAGTTCTACTATGAGATACAGTTAATACGGCTTACTGAGCTCATTGCTCCATCATGGTTATGGGGAATATGGTTTTCCTGCCTCCTGTTCTTTATTGTGGTAGAGCAATGTGATAAATTAACCTCTGTTTATATTCCTCACCTATAATTCTGCACCATACCGTCAAGTAACTGTCAGGGTTTCCTTTATCCTTGAGGAAGCATTTTACTAGTGATTTTTATGTCTTACAATGACTCAACTTCTGTTCTTAGCTGATTCTGGACCTTGTTAAAGTATGTTTGTTTTCACTTTAGAGGTGTTACATGCAACTCTTGATAGGTAAGAAGACAGCCGTGGTCCTCTCATTAGGAAGAAAGAGACATTACTACAGAACAAAGCTTCTCAGACTGGAATTCTCTTGTTAGATCAAGTAACTCCTTTAAATATTGACATGGGGAACTCCAAAGAGAAAAAAAGAGATGAATGATGTACCTCTAGAAACAAAGTTCCTTTATAACAGAGCTACAAGGGCTAGAAGTTAAACATGGCTTGTCTTCTTACATTCTCTGACAGCGATCAGGGTTGGAAGGTAAGAGGACAAAGGGCTTCTGTGTATGCATGCCTATGAAATGTCCCTGCAGTTGCAGTGACAGTTGCTGAACATATATGCACCTGTATGAAATGCATTTGCAGAGTCCCGTTGCATAAAAAATCCATTGTATCTGTGGAATCAGGATTTGCCCAACAGTCTTAAAAGCATTACCTGGGTAGTTGTTTCTGTTCCACGTAGTCTCTCCGTAACCCTTGGTGGCAATTTTCCCCTTTCAGCAAATAATGGGTTTGAATTACTTGTTATTTAGTGCATACCAGCTTCTAGCTTTACTAAATGCTTTTGGCCTTCGCTATTGTTTCGGGGTTTTTTCCCTATATAAATAGAGGAATGAAACAATGACCTGTTTTGTTGGACACATAACCGGTAGTGGTTTTTTGTTTTCCTTTTTTGTTTGTTTGTTTGTGTTTTTCCCTCCAGTTCTACTGATGACAAAGGAAGAGCACCTTATGGAAAAGCAGCACACTACAGAACTTCTCTGATAACATTTAAGTGATTTTTTTTCCTTATCCGGGCTAAAAAAAAAAGAACTAACTTTGCAATGCATTTCATTCTGTCACATACATCATATTTGTCCTGTAGATCGTATCTATCGTGTACATGAAGTAGTTGGCATTTAGACCCCATTGCTTTCAGTAGATTCAATGAATATCCACCAGATAAATTCAGTAACTGAAAACAAGGGAGCCAAGAAACCAGGGCTCTTTTTAAAAGTTTTGAAGTAGCTTACCAAAATGTACCTGCTTTACAGTGATGTGCCTTTAACCTTAACTAACTGGTCTCTTTCTAGCTTTGTGTAAGTGGTTAATGTTTTATTTTATTATTATTTTTGTCCACCCAGTCACATACCAGAATTATGTATGCTATATTGTCATCAGAACACTTTGTTTCCTGTTAAAAGACCGGATGGTGTTATTTGCTTTAAATTATAAAATTTGCAATACTTTCACTGTAAACACATTCTCTTAATAAAAAGGTCAGATAGTGCAAGTGAGCCCCTAACTCTTTCTCTAGATGTGTGTTCCTCTTCCAAGTTAATAAAAAATCTCTCATAACCCTAGAGAAATAACCATAAGTGATTTAGGTGTACATCTGTGATGCGTAATGATATACCTCAGGGAAATTTATTTGAATATATTCACATGCAGTCATCAATGCTGCACTTTTAATGGTTAAAAACAAGCAGTACTCCAAGAGACCAATTATGATCATTATACTGAATTGCTCTGCTACCAATAAATATAGTTGTTTGATGTGTTTAGTATTATGTTTTTTATATTTATATTGTAGTTTATTATACTGTATGAATATAAAGTAATTGAGAGTTTCAGTCATTTGCAGTCAAAAAGGCATGTCCTGAAAGCCTCTTTTATTTTATTTTATTTTTATTTTGCATAGTTGCACTGTAGTTGCTGATTTTAGTGAAGAAGCTCATTAAAGCTTGTGCAGAGATGACTTTAAGTCTTTGTCTGAAACTAGTTTGATGTTTTTAGGGCAGCTGTCTGATTCAGCACTGAAATCTGGGAGTCCGATCTGGCATCTTTTTTTATTTTCCCTTGCATTTATCAAAATGTAAATTACAGGGTATGGTTGCTTCCACAATCTGTAGAGAAAGCCAAGTTTTCAAATCTGTATTTTAAGTGTTATTGTTTTTTGTTTTTAAATGCAGTTGCACTTTTTATGTTCAGTTTGAAATAATCAAACTGCCCATTTCTCTAGCCTGTTGAGGTCCCTCTGGATGGCAGCACATCAGTCTAGTGTATCAGGCGCTCCTCCCAGTTTTGTACCATCTGCAAACTTGCTAAGTGTGCAGTCTGTCCCATCATCCAGGTCATTCATGAAGAGGTTAAATAGTGCTGGAGGCAGCATGAACCTCTGGGTTACAACTCTAGAGACTGGCCTCCAGCTGGACTTCATGCTGCTGATCACAACCCTCTGAGCCTGGGAGTTCAGGCAGTTTTCAGTCCATCTCGCTGTCCAATTACCTAGTCTGTACCTCGTCAGCTTTCCCATGAGGATGTTATTGGTGAACAGTGTCATAAAGCTGTCCACCAAGCTGGTCATCTCATCACAGAAGGCTATCAGGTTGGTTAAGCATGATTGCCCCCTCATGGGAAAAGGAAATGAAAGAGATGAATTCTAACAGAGTAAAAATAATTATTGAAGCAGAGTCTGGAAATACAAACCTGTCATTTTAAAATCTCAACCCAACAGCCAGTCCTCTTCTTTTGTAACACTTGAGTTTTTAAGCTTTGTTTATTATTACTATAATTTGTTTTAATGCTGACATTTCTATAAATATGTCTAGGTACACTGACATAATTCATTTAAAACATACAGATTTATTTCTGTTTGGTGTTAAAAGAAACTATGGCGCTATAATACTGATTCATCTCCATCACTGCTGGATACATACAAAATCTTCAGTGTTGGTCTTTATCTCTTCAAAGCCAGAAAACTAACTTTGTGAGTAGAAATGGAACAATGAAATGATTAAAGCAGGGATTTTAAAAAATGACATGCCTAAAGAGAATTAAAATGGTAATGGATGCCTTCTCTAGACTCCAGGCTTCCTAAGTGAATGTAAGTGTATTTGCAGGGATTCTTTACAGCTTTGGAGTGTGAGCTTTCAAACCTGCTGTGTAGCTATTCAGATGCTGACTCTGTCTGGGAACAGTATGATTAGAAAGCTTTTGGGCATGCATATTAAAAACTATGTGAAAGGCAAATTATTCCTTATAAAATAGAATAAATGTAATCGTGAGTATTTTACCTGTAGAGAAGAATTCATAAGTCTGAAGATGCACTGAATGGTGCTTTTATTGCATATATTAGAAATAGGTTGACCGAACATAGCCCTCCTATTTGGGAGGGAAAGAAAACAAGCAATTAGAAGATGGATAATAATGGTGAGGGGTATGAATTAAAGAGTATCCGTAGTCCAGATCTAGGGAATCTGGTGAATTCAATAGGCTCTTTCTGCATCTTCAGTGGCAATTTGAAGCCTTGAAATCCTGTGCCAGAAGAGCTTTCTGAGGATAGAAAGAGACATTCACTGGAAAATGTTATTCAGGGAAACACATTTTTCAAGAAGAACAAAATACATTAATTTCTTAGGATTTAGAGTAAAATACTTCCTTTGAGCCACAGCAGCAGGTCTAAAGAACACCTTGTGGCCGCAGAATTATTCTGCTGGTGCTTTGCTTCACAGATAAAGGGCAATATGAACAGATGAATATGAAGGGCAAGAAAGTTTTAGAAAAGGCAACTGGGTAATTTAAAGGCAAACGATTTTAGATCTGTACAATATATATGCTAGGGGTTTATTCCTTATAAAATACTTATATGAAGAATAAAAAGATTGTTTTGTTTACAGTAGAGCTATATAAATAGTATATGGATGAATAGACAAGAGTAGCTTGCATAATATGATAACAATATTTGCTTCTTCCCTTCTCTCTCTACCCTGCTTATCAACTTGTGTTTTCCCTGCTGCATGCCAGGTTTGCATTTGGGTTTTATTGGTGGATTTTTAGGGCACTAGCAACAGTAAACGATGGCACTTCTTTTCAACACCTTGCCATGCATTTTCACAAGCCTTTGTTCCAGATTTTTTTTTTCAGAATATACACAAGAAATTATTTATCTTGTGCCAAATCCTCAAATTAGAGTAAATCAGTGTAGCATTTGAAATTATCTACAGTGCTTCATTTGTTAGTGAAGGATGTCTCCTCGCTTCCTTATATGTCTGTCACTCAGCAATAAATTCTGTGGTTTGCAGAGTCTAAAACTTAAAAGACAGTTTTGAACGCAGTTGAATAACCACTCCATTTGTTCTTCCTGACCTTGCATGCCAGGAACACTTGCTCAATTTTGATGAGCATTAGATTTTAAAACTGACTTATTCCAACTCAGAGTTGATGTGAACAGATTAACCACTAAATCGACAGTAGTTGCTTGCTTAAAAGAGGTCTTTTTTCATCTGTTCCTTCATCCCTCATCTGTTTTGATTCTGTGAATCTGATTCTACCCATACAGAGCAAGGGGATGATTGTGGTAGCTTGAACTTCCATGGTGGAACAATAAAACTTGTAATAAAAGGAAGCAGATTTCAGCTGCCATCAAGAAATGGAAGAAAACATCACCGCACCTTCCTGACCTGATGCTGCCAACCACAGGGTTCCAGGGCAGCTGAGCTACGAAGAGGTACCTCCTCTGATTTCGGTAGGAGTAGCCCATGCTTCAGTGAGTTCCACCTCCACAGGACAGGGCCAATAAACAACAAATTATTTCCCCTGCTCCCATACTCCAATCTACAGCAATAGTAGGACCATAATGATTTATTTAATTCGTAGATCAGTCTTTGCTGTTCTAAATGGTGTATATTTGCTATTGCTAGTCTTACTGCCTCAGTTTTCATGTTGATCTTGATTCTGCGTTTATAGATTTAAGTAATTTCAAAAGCTGAAAAAATGAAGTCCGTTTTCATCTGCCTTCCACTAACATTATCCAGAATTCACTTTTCCTCTGAAGAAGTTACCCACTTACTGGCATAGCATTTTAAATAGAAACAAACAAACAAACAAACGTTTCTTTTGTATTTGCTGGACTGTTTGCTTTCAAGTTTGAACTACTGTGAAAGAATCAAATTAAGAGTCAACAATCAAAGTATTCTTAATATTCTTGTATTGTCATCTATCTTCTCAAGTGAAGCAGCTTTTATGCAGTTTTAGAAATCAACATTTTGAGTTGGAAACAGATTATATGTCTCTCAAGTTACTTTTAAATTCTTTTTTAAAAGTCTGAAAATTCAAACATTATTCATGTGCTCTTCCAGTTTCATCTGCAAATACTGAATGATGGTAAGTCATTTTTCTGTGATAGATCTTCTCTGATATTGTTACTAAAATGATAGCTGTAAATCATATTTAAGATTACAAAAGCTCTTAAAACCTTTTAAGACTTCTGAGAACCTTTCTGTGAATTAATGCCAGGCTGTTCAGAACAAGCAGAAAAGAATCTTGAGGTCATTTAAAAGACTTCCCCTATCTAACATAAGCTTATGTCTGTTAAAACGTATCAGACGTCTTCTCTCAGGCTCATTGTTTTTTCCAAATATAATTGTTCAGGACTGCGAGTGATCTCAGCCATATGTCTGTCAAGGTAATTTCTTTTCCCTGCTTTCATAACTGGACCCAAGATGCAGTCTATAGTGAATCAGCCATGATTCACCACACCAAGTCCACAGTTTTCTTTCCTCTGGAACAATTAAATTGGCCACCAGTTATCAAATATTCTCCTTATCATAGAGCGTTGTTAATTAGAATTAAAAAAAAATGCAAGAAGCTGTATTCTGAAACAATAAAACACAGACATCTTTCTTATCAGTTGTCTGTCCATCTTCCATTCTAAGACAGTCTACCTTGCTCCCTGCAAATTCTTCCTGCAGGCTTCTCTTTCTTGATTTCTCATCCCACCAGATATTGTTTGATCCGTAACAACTTACTTTGATCAAGTACCATTTTTGAAGAAATCAAGTAATTTTTAGAATATTCATATCACTTTTGTTGTAGCCTTTTAACCAGCTAAAAATGGTTATGACTGTTTCTGAAATTACTCGGTTCTTTCCAACTCCCAACTGTTAAAACAGTTGCTATTTCAGCTTGGAGGCTGAACTATGTCTTCCATGTATTTCTTCATTATATTTGTTTACAAGACTCCTGGTCTGAAACTATTGCTGAATCCTTGTTTTCTTCATATAACCCTAACTTAAACCAGGTCAACACATTAATACTGGAAAGACATAACACCTTGACAAGGCCAAGTCATGTAGTGTTCATATACAGCAGGATCCATAGCAGTATGTCATACTAACTTCCTGTGTGCACATTAAAATGTACACAGCAGGGGTGCACTGCCATCCTGAGCAAGCCATCTCTCAGGTCACAGAATGTTTTGCAGATGTATGGCACTATTTATCTCCCTCACAAAGTCTTGCAATATCTTCCATCTTCCAGGGGTTTTATTGCACAATATTTGTTGCTCATTTTTAATCAGAACACGTAGAAAACTAACAGATGGATGGAAAAAAAACAATCTGCTGTATTAAGTCTTATCTAAGCCTTATCTAAGTTTTATGTAACAGAGACATTCAGGCTAATTCTAGGGATAAATCAGGAATATACCAATCTACATGGAAAAAAGGCAGTCCAGATCATATGTCCTTACTAAGCATCTGGGCACAGAGTAATGCTAGAATGACCTAAAGCACATAGCAGAGCAAATATGACCTTACAATACAGTGAGAAAAAAAGTATTTATTGTGTATGGTGTGCCAAACCAAAGGATTTGCTAGTATCTGACTCAGAAATAATGCTTAGAGCATTTACTGCATACTGGGCAGCCCAATTACTGGTAAACCAAATACTGATGGCTGAAGAACTGAGTATAAAGAAGAAAAAAAATACATAAAATTGTAATAACATGACTTAAAAAAGACACGTGGTTAATCAACTCTTTTTTATCCAGATGTAGTTCATCTGCATTGCAGATTAACTGTGCCAAAAATACAAAGCAAATTTGCATCAGAAAGTGTATAAAATTTCAGACACAAATTGCATCAGTGTACTGTTACTGATACTGGAGTCTTCTTGGATCCTGAAATGACAGAGGGACATATTTCCACCTGTGTGTGTGAGTGTGTTGGAAGTAGGAAAGGTGAAGGTAATGGTATACATAAAGCAGAAAGCATCATTAGGAAATAACTGGAAGTGAGATTTTTGCAGGGAATTAGGATGAGTGGGGCAAGAAATACATGCCAGAAGTTAAGAAAAGTATGACGAACATCAGTGCATCTCTATGTAATTTTTGCTACTGACACTCCACCGCTTGTGACACTCAACTAAAGCTGCCTCCTGCTTTTTGGGCACCATTCCTGAGGAAGGATGGTGGTAGGAAAAATCCTTTATTTGCATTATTTACACTGAATAGTGTAAAAGAAGGATAAAAAATCAGGTATGTATGTAGTATTTGACTATGTCCTCTGTGACTTGTAAATGCAAAGTATTAATATTTCTAGATACAGACATATGTAAGAGTGTGGGATAGCACGGTCTATAGGCTGCAGTTGCACTGACCTTATTTTTCTCCCTTTTTTTTTTCCACTGTGAAAAAAAAAATTAGAGTTCTTCATCTTTTCCTTCTGTTGCAGTACTTCATGTATATAATTATGTAGCTTTGGGGGAGAACAATTTTGTCACAAAGAACAGTTGTATCTTTAAAAGGGAATGGCAGCTGCTGTTTATGACCTGTTCTCCCTAATAGCTCTGGCATCCTGAGGGTTAAATTGACCTTGATCCAAAATTTGCCTGAACATGTGTTTTCTATTTTTATTCTTGTTTTGCATTGTAATGGTATTTCCAAAAGAGGGAAAAAATATTCTGTAAGTAAGCAAAATAAAAACATTAATGCAGCATCCCACATATGATAATAAATACCTGAGTGATCAGGTTGGGGATATTTTTGATTTATTATCACTATAAGATCCATTTCAGTGAATTACTTACATCATTATTAGGCCTTTCTAGTGAAGTCTATTTATGCATGGTTGAGAATGTGTCTTAGATATCCTGTAAAGTATTTAACTCTGTTACTGTATTGGATGGTTTGAAGTTGTACTGAGCTTCTTCAGCTGGAATTTTCCTATACTTGAACAATTCCTTCCATTGAAACAGAATGTCTTAATATTACTAGACCTTTCAAGAACATATAAGGCAGTAAAGTTTTTATTTCTGCATACAACATTCCCTACTCAAACATGTTTTATACTTTTTTTTTTTAAGTGAACTGAAAAAGAAAGCAAAAGCTAACTCACGTTCTCTTTTAAGAATAAGTTTTGCGGCCTTTTTGTCTTAGCTATTTGTGTTCAAAGGGCTTTCATCCCATAAGCTATTAGAAACACACTAAAACTAAAACTGGTATTAAATAGCATATTAAATATAATTTTTCAGGATTATGGGTATTTCGTGATATACTCAGTCATATAAAACTAGCAGTTATGTTTCATAAGCTGTTACATCAAAAACAGTAACTTGCAATCAGCTTACACCTTCCTCAAACTGAACCAAATGCAATATCCCATTTCAACCCATGCTATGAATTACTTTTCTCTGCGGTTTGAACTTCTATTTAACTACAGTGGAAAAGACAATGCCTACGTCAATACCATCTTTTTCTTACAGCAGCTTTTTCTTTATGCCAGCTTTTTCTTTATGCCAGGTGTAAGCATTTTGGGAAAAAAAAAAAAAAAAGAAAATAGGCAGTTTACGCAATCAGACAAGTTACAATAGGTTACAAATTCAGAATATATAAGAAAGGATTCTGACCAGGTCTGGTTTTTTTTTAGTTAATATGAAATGGGTCAGAAATACTTAAGAATTTTTATGCATGTACACCTCTATGTGAGGGAGCAGGAAAAACGATTTTACTCACGTAGGATTTGTGGAAAATATTAAATGATGGGTATAGTGCTGGAACACAGAGTTCTGCTGACTGAAAATGTACAAAAGAACTGCATGTAAAGTACGCAAGATGACCTCAGTTCTTAAAAACACAGTAGGTTGTATTGTAATAGCAGAAACAGGCATTTGTTCTAAACTGTTTTCTCTGTACGAGAAAGTTTGTAGTGTTTGTCTCCATCTCCTTCCATAGAACTTTCTACTTGACTGGTTAGATGCTGTCCTGTTCATTCTTTGTGAAGCCCATTTGGGGCACTTACATCTTCTCACATATTATTATAGGGAACTTAAGAAAATAACTCAGCACATTGAATGCCTCTTCATGATCAGATACTGAAGAGTCAAGACAACTATTGTGAAACTAGTTTTGAGATATCATAACTGTTATATCTTTTTTTCCTCAGAAATACTCTCTTTTTCTTCCTGAAAAATATTCCAGGAGAAATTTGAGGATTTTTGTCACTGGTCAAGGACTTTTTGCATGCTGTCAGACCAGTAACTCTAACTGGGCTGCAATACATCTGGAAACCCTGAATTTGTGGAACTAGTACTGCTGGTCTAAGCAGGTGCACAGATCTGCAGGTGAGGTATGTTTGTATAAAGATTGCTGACTACTTGCAGAGCATCTGAAAAGTGAGCACACAGCAAGTCCACCGCTTCTCGCAAGTGTGAGGCTTACAGTGCATGTGTGCACATATTTCCTCCTCTAGAAATACAGGATAGGAATACGGCAGGTGTACAGCACTTACAGAAGTGCAGCTAGATTAAAAATCTAAGAAGAACAATTATATTGTAGATGAAGGTGTGGATTTGATCAGTCTAAATTTGAGGTAAAATTGTGAGATCTCTGAGAGGTTTAAGCTCTCACGAGTAAATTAGCATTTCATGCTGTCTGCGGTTTCATCAAACAGCAAATTTAAACAATTTCAGTTTACCAGGAATCGAGTTGTTATTGCTTGTATTTATATTGAAATAGATTGTAAGAATCTAATAATGGATATTGCCCAGCACAAGGCACTCTGTTGTCACTTACAAATGACTCTTCCTAAGTGCCTGTAGAATCATAGAATCATAGAATGGGTTGGGTTGCTAGGCTGCTAGTGCACATTGCCAGCTCATGTTGAGTTTTCCATCAACCAACACTCCCACATTGTTCTCCTCAGGCTACTCTCAATTCGTTCTCTACCCAGCCTGTGTTTGTGCTTGGGATTGCCCCAGCCCAGATGCAGGACCTTGCACTTGGCCTTGTTGAACTTCACGAGGTTCGCACAGGTCCACCTCTCAAGCCTGACCAGGTCCCTCTGGATCGCATCCCTTCCCTCCAGCATATCGACCGCACCACACAGTGTGGTGTCATCGGCAAACTTGCTGAGGGTGCACTCGATCCCACTGTCCATGTCTCCAACAAAGATGTTAAACAGCACCAGTCCCAGTACTGACCCCAGAGGAACACCACTCATTACTGATCTCTACTTGGATGTGGAGCCATTGACCGCAACTCTTTGAGTGCAACCATCCAGCCAATTCCTTACCCACCGAGTGGTCCATCCATCAAATCCATGTCTCTCCAATTTAGAGACAAGGATGTCATGCAGGACAGTGTCAAATGCTTTGCATGAGTCCAGGTAGATGATGTCGGTTGCTCTTCCCTTATCCACCAATGCTGTAACCCCATTGTAGAAGGCTCCCAGATTTGTCAGGCACGATTTGCCCTTAGTGAATCCATGTTGGCTGTCACCAATCACCTTGTACCTTTAGAGTTCAGGAAAATTACATTTTCTGTCACCTTGACTTTTTTATAAATCACAATTTTTCCCTCTAATTAGTACATAAAATACATTTCTACCATCTAAGATACAGCAAATGCTTTAAAGAATGAAGTGTTATTGCCACCTGGTGGGAGTGTGTGTGTATCAACTTAATTAACAGGATTATGAAGATGTTGAAACTACTCAGGCTGACTAACACCGTCCTGAGGGAATCCAGTAACTACATTTTGCACCATGAAAATAATTAGGTGATTGCATTTGCTATGACAAAACAGAGAGACAAAATTAGAAAGCTGCAACCTGTCCCTACACTCCTCCTTTTAAAGTCAGGTGAAGTCACTGTTAAAGTTACTAAATCCCACTACTGATAATGTTAATCAACAGGACTGGAATACTGAAATGTATAAATAAAATCTGAACAAGCACAGTGAAATCTATAGCAGAAAAGTTGTATCTAAAAGGTTTTGGGGAGATAAGAACTGAATGGACAAAGAACAGACATTTTAATTTGCATTTCAAATTGACCAAACCCATTCTCTTGGTTTTATGTAATTGACAGGGAATAATGTGAATTTTTGCAGATATTAACAATCTGAACCTCTCTATTTAGTATTTCATTAATTCACTCATATCATTAATTAATTCACATCACAGTTCACTTTCTTTTCACATTTCTGACAATGTGCTTGTATTCAAAACTTTGAAATGACTGGCCAGTTTTTAGGCAGGAAATAGTGAGATTTGGAGATAGCAGTATTGATATAAATATGACTTGAAAATGTAATGGCTAATACGACACTACAGAGGCTTCCTGACTAAAACCCTGAAAGCCACAATATGATAGAATTTGATTTGACATGTATAAGATAACAGCATATATTCCTGTCAGAAATGTAATTTGGAATGTGACAGTTTTGCACAGTTTTGAAAACTTAATTAAATGCTACACAATGCCTGTTACAGAATCCTTTACATTAAACATGCCTGCAATTGGGATGTAGCAACGCAGTTTTTCAGATAGCAATTTATACATAATGATTTCTGGATGGAGAACAAAATGTCTATGTTTGCTGCTGTGTAGCAGATGGAATCCTGGAAAGGACGGAAGGTAGTCTATAGAAAGATTTTTGTAGTATCCTTTGCAAATTATTAATACTTTGTATTTCAAGCCATGTGAACTGGCGTGACAAAGAAACGGTAATTTATATTTGTCCAAAGTGAGCCAGAGATTATTTCCTCCTGAAATGTGGGAAGCTGCTTATAGCATGAAGTCTTACTATTCAGGGATTGATTTGACTACTTCCCTCAAGCTAAATTCCCTTTAACTGTTAAATTCCAGATTTAACACTGCCAAGCATCAGGAATTTTCTTTGATAACTTACTTTCTATAGTGATCTGCTCTACTTTTGCCTTTTCTCCTGCAGTTTCATAGAAACCAGACAGAAAACTCCTTGGTTTAGAGCAAATTATTCTACAAATGAAAGAAGGGAAATGGTTACTTGGATACTTGGATATACTGGGGTAAAAGAAAAAAAGTAAAAAATATTTATTATATTGAGGTTAACTCGTTAATACATTGGGGTCAGGGGTTGGAAAATCTGTAAATTTTACAGCAATCTTTGTAAAAATTCTTGCATCACTGCTTTCTGATTTGTATCTCAGATACAAAGACAGCCCAATACAGGGCTGTATTTCAGAAAATGAGTAATCTCTTGCACTTGGGAATGCTTGAAATTACCTGAAGCATATATAGTTTTGTTTGTTTGTTTGTTTGTTTTTGATCCATAAAGAAAAATCTAAACAAAACTACACAGGAATCATGAAAGATTTTCAAAATATTTATTTATTTATTATGGCTGAAGGAATGTTTTTGTATTTATGGTTTTCTGTTCACGCTTTGCATGCTTGTTTAATCCATAAAACAGTCTGTTATACAGTCAAACAGATGGCATGCATATGTGTCTCCTTAAACAGGTAACAGTATCAATGCATATAATGTTCTGCATGCACTACATTGGACCTGGATCTGTGGTTCTGCCTGAAACTAACTCATAGCAGTATCCAAATTGTTTCATTCCTTTACACTAGAGGTCACTGTGAGCAAAAGATTATGCTTGACTTGCACAGGAAAGAACGCTAATGTATCACTATACAGGAGAAAACTTGTGGCATACTTAGCAATTTGAAAGCCTGATGCAAACTCACCTGCGTTAAATATGTTGCTTGAGAGAGGCCATGGCACTTCTTGGTACAACCTCATTTATTTTCAAACTATTTACTAACTCTAGAGTGAGAAGTTACCTCTACCAAGAAATTCTCGGTGTTAGAAGATGTCAAATTTACTGTTAGACCAAATTTCATCTCTGGTAACACCAACTTGATTCAAGATACAGTGCCAGACTCTGCTAATACTTTGTTTTTTTCATGTGTAAAGATATGAACTAATATTCCTCTACTCTAGGGAAACTGTCCCGTTTTCTCTAGACTGCAGCAGAACGGAACAAATACAACTTTGATTCAGGTACAGCTTCAGGCTTTAGAGACCAAGTCCCATTTAGATTGTGGACTAGCAATGAAAACAGTAGCTCTCTCAGTGATGCTGTGAAAAGAATATGCAAGAACATTCAAGGAAGTGAAAGAGGAGCACACTCCTCTTCACCTGCTCCAGGGAACGCATCCAACTGAGGCGTTACCTCAAAAAAGCTGCTACGTCAGACGTTCACAGCCGTACTTAATTACCACCTCTGTGGCTACTGTTTCTGTACAGTACATTACAGCTGGCTATTTTATCTGTACACATTTCTCCTTTTTCACAGCGTATGCCCATGATTATAAAATAGCTGAGAAATAAATACAAAACTGAACATCTGATGCCACGTAAGTGACCTATAGCATAGGTATTCATGAAAAGGAGAATGCTGACCCTTTGCTCCCAGCTGAGAGCGTATGGGAGAATTACAGTGTTGCTCTTTTACATAAAGCGATGATGATGATTACTACTTGCCTGCTGCCATGCAAAGAGCATTTGGCAGAAGGACAGTGGAATAAGGAGAAGTTAAGAGAGCAGTGGACAGAGAAAGAAGCTCACGTTACCCTACATATTTTGGCACATGAAAACAGGTGCTTATACAAAAGCTCTTCCACCCCTGAGGTAAGAGTGGTATTTAATAGGGAGATCTGACAGGATTCTTCATCACCAGTCTTCACAGAACTCCTCATATGCTATTTTTACCTGCTTTTTGAGCCCACCTTCCTGTGTTTTTCTTTCAATTTCCTCCCACCCTTGCCATTTATTAATTCTTCCTCCCAAATGTCCATTCCAAATTGCACTAACATCCTAGTTATTACTGACATTGCATCGTTCATTTTCTAGATTCATCTGTCATCTCAGTATGCTTAAAGTATTGAGCTCTTTCTGACAGAAAACGCCTGCTGCTTTAGATTTACACATGGCCTGAAAAAAAAAAAAAATAGGTCTGTTTTCAGGTTGGTCCTTAGTCTCATGAAACAATAGTACCCCAGCTGCTCATGAGGTATGCTGGAGCTTTTATTGCACTAATTTTATGCTGATGTAATTCCTCCATCTATTAAATTATACTGTTAAAATGGGTGTAACAGAGTAAACAACAAAACCTATTATTTTGAAATAGCAGCTGTTCACTTAATTGGAAAGGTGGGGCAAAATATATATATATATANGTTCTGACATCATAGACTAGGACAACAGAATGGCATGAGAAGATTCTATATAGGCAAAATATATATATATATATATATATATATATATATGAGAGCTTTTCATACAGCTTATTTAGCATCACTTAGATATTTTTATATCCATAATGTACTTCCTTTCATAATATATAACTGCTAAAGATGTACATGGCATTTTTCTCTGGATTTTTCAGCTTTTCTTACTCTTACAACTGGAAACATCCAGACTACATCAAATCTGTTTCTGACTGTACCATGGACTAAAGAAATGGGCTCCTATTCAGAGATATTATGACAGAGTTGAAGGCTGTTCATTGGAATGATTCATGCGGGTCTATTTTCTTGGATTATCACTGCCTTCTCTCATCATTTTAGGAACTATTTGATTAAAGGTTTTTCTCTGGACTGCTGAGAAACTGCTTGTATGCCAACAATGCTAAAATGTGATTTCACTTCAGCAATATGATAGGTAAATCAGTTTGAATTGATTGATTTAATAACAAAATGTTCTATGTAACATTGCTCAGCATGATCTCGTCTCTTTACCGTTACAAATTAAGTTTTCTAAGAGACAGACTTTTTTTAAACATTTCAATAGTACACTCATACCTAAATGCTGGAATACAAATTTCATAACAGAATGTAAAAATGTCAAGTTTATATCACATTCCAGAGTCACTGCAGTTTTACAGAGGCTACGTGTGAGCTGCTTAGATCATTACATGTCTCTGTTCACATGTATTTCTAAACAGAATCACAGAACTCCTTGAATCTAGAACTATTCTAGAACTCCTTGATGCTTATATGGTAAAGCAGTTAATTTCAGCCTACGGCTCAGTACTACACCTAAGACGTTCAGACAATCACTCACATTTTATCATATCTCGAATAAACAATGTTTATAGAAATCAGCTAAAGTCAACACTACTTTGTAAACTTTCAAAATATTTGTAAAAGGATTATTGGTTCTCTAATACAAAAAGAAACTGGCTGAACTACAAGCTTTTTTATTTTGTTTTTGCTACATTAGTTTTTTTTTTTTAATCATAGCACATAACTGAAATTAAAAAGGTGTTGTGATGAGTTTTTACAGTCCTTCCATGGTTCTCCTCTTTAGCTGAAACAATTGGCAACTGTGATTATGCCAAATGCAAACTAACATTTGTTATATAGTGTGAGCCAAAGGGAAGTTAGTGAAGCTGACATTGGTCGCTGCCACCATGTCTGAGTTTGGTTTACTCTCAGTCATGTTATGTGTATTTATATACCTGAGTACATAAAGCACATGTGACAATCCAGTCACTGTATGGGTTTAGGTGGCATTTTCTGAACTAAGGAGCTGATCAAGTTCAACAATGGCACTAATGTACATATCCACTGTAAGATCACCCATAAACAACCACAGAATATACTGTACATTGAATTTCACTGATAAACTGGTTAGTATTCAGTGGAGACAGTTTTAACCTTGAACTGAGCTCCTCAGGAATGGCTTATGCCATGTGTGACTGTGCCTTGTGTTGGAAAGAAGCGGACATAAGCAGCAGAGGGAGGCTTTATTTTACACTTCCTTGTTAGTTACTTTTCCAGCTACCGCCCTCATTTCCACCTGTTCCCTAAGCAAGTTACATCCGTTAAGCACACCCACTAAATATCAAATCAATTGTATAAAGTAATATCTTAAAGCAAATGTGAATAGCAGGGGGAGCAGATTGCAGCAGTAAAAGTTGTCGTATCTGAGCTAAGTCATACTGTCAGTCTAAAGAAACAACTAAATACATGATACAAGACAGGCATTTTAGGTTCCTGATAAAACATATTCAATTCAGACTGCAAAAGCAAAGCATCTTCTTAAAAGTGACCTTTTTTTTTTTTTTCAACATTTTATTTTAAGTAACTAGAAGCTAAACTTCACATTCAGTGAAATTTATTTTGGGTAAAAGGTAGAATTTTGTTATGAGCCCCAAGGTAAGGAAATAGTAAGGAAAGCACAGATGCTGGCGACCACATTTTTGTTTGGGGATAAAAAAAAAAATGCAGTGACATCAACAAGTAGGATCTGACATTTTAAAAATGAAACATATCATAGCACCCCATGATCTGCTGCAAACTTGGAACTTATGAAAATTCACCTAGTGACTAAATTACTCACATTAATTACCCTGAAGTTGAAATTTTATCTCCTGAGTTTGTGAGGCTTTTTTTTTTTTTTAATTAAAATCTATTCACAGTACTGTGTAGAGACCGATTTATTTTTAGTTAGCTCAAAATGAAAAGTAACATATTATTTCTAAAAGAAATGAGTTTACTACCAGTACAACACCAACACTTTCAGATATATTTTTGTCACACTACCAGCCCAGGAGCTTTCCCTGTATGTGACAGAAGTACAAGCTTATTTAGTAGCAACTTTTAGGAGCATTTCTTGTAGTGAATTCCTCGGTTACCACCCTTTTTCTTCTCCTCTTTGCTCCTTTAGTTCTCTGCCGACAAAAACAGCTCTAAGGTGAGCCCTCGGACGACCCGAGGGGGAGCTGTGAGGCGCGGCCCCACAGCACCCGGTTACCGCTGGGGGCGGCCTTCCCCTCCCAGCGCCGGCTGCCCGGCTCGGCCGCTTCCAGGCCGCTCCCGCCTCCCGGCCCGCCAGAAGCCGCCTCGCTGCCATTTTGGAGCTACCGAAGCCCGCTCCGGCCGCCTCCCTGATGACCCCCACCCCTCGGTGGGCAGCCGCCCCCTCGCCCGCTGCTACCGCGCGGGAAAGGGGCCGCGTCCTCCCGCTGCCTCCGCCGCCCCGG